>PVIA01000141.1:225644-513122 GCA_004024845.1 Tonatia bakeri | reverse complement strand
ATGCCTGGTTCACAGCCCACTCTCAATCCACTGAGCTACACCCACCAGGGCTTTTTTTTTTTTTTTTTTAATTTTTTTTTAGAGAGGGAAGGGGGGGAGATAGAGAGAGAGAGAGCAGGAAATATTTATTGACTAAAACTTCAGCATTTGCTTAATAAAAGAGTGTGTGACAGTAAAAAGGATTGATTTTGTGATAGCTCCAGGGCCATACTGATTAACCTAACTAGCTGAACTTTGTTAATAACTGGGATATTCATGAGAATTTCTATCACACTTTTCAAGTATGTAATCTGCTTAGAAATTTGAGGAATAAAAGCAGCAAATCAATATTTGAGAAGGGGTAGAGGCTAACATTTCTTCATAGGAGAATGCATATAAACCTGAGTCAGAAGAAAAGTTGTAAAATTAAAAAAGTGACCTGGGAAAATATTTAGCTAAACTTCCAGAGAACATGTAAATGAACTTTCCTGTGGCCTCCCACAGAGTCACTGGCAGAGCACCAAAATCCAAACCTCCAAACCCCCAATCCTGTGCCACTTCCTTTGTTGTCACAGCTGTGACAACTCCATTTTCAATGCTGTGCATCCAGCATAGAATGCAGATAACGTGTGTCTCTTCTTTTTTGCTCTCATGACTAATTTTCAGCAGCTCCCCCCACCCCCGATTACTTTCTGTTGCCCTGCTGGTTTCACCTTTGAAAAGGACATCCGATCATAGAGCAAAGAGAATTACCCAGTCTCTGTTTCATTATCCCTTCAGTCAATCAGCCAACAAGTTATTTATTGAGTAGTTGCTGATGTGACCAACGCAGAGCTAATATGATAGAGTTGGCTGCTTTTAAGCTCAGTGCATCAATTAAATAGCACTTTGCATGATTTTGACTTGGCATCCCTCGAAGGACAATATTTTTCAAGGCCACTGTGAACTCAGTAATGGGAAGCTCACCCAGTAATTAATTTTACAGGGAATCATGCATTTTGGCCTGGTCCCCGGTGTAGGCTTTAAGGCAATCAGATACAGAGCCTCCAGGAAAAAAAATTCTGTCCTCAGATGTTCAAAGGCTATGTCTATGTGGTCTTCACATTTTACAATGGAAACTGAATACCCAGAAAACAACGAAATGAGAAAAACATTCTTTTTTATATGAAGTTTTGAATGTCTTATTGCACTGATGATAGGAGACCAGGAGTATGGTGGGAGTGAGAATGACCCTTAGGAGGTTGTGATAATTTTTACTGATACTTTGATGATTTCTGCTGAGATGTAACTCGGGCATCAGTAGAAATATAAAGTGGTGGGTTAAACCATTTAAAATGAAGGCTTTCCTGTAAATCAGTCTACTACATCACACTTAGACACTGGACCTGAGGAGTTGCTACCACAGGGATGCTGGCTGGCTGAGGAGCCCCAGGGATGTAGGAAGGTAACCATTTCACAACCTTATAACTCTGGAGTCTGAGCAATTCTTGGGATCACGCTGGTGATTAAAATGGGCTCTCAAATTTGCATAAGGCTGTTCCCTTCCTGTTCAGTGAACAATGTTAGAGAAAGAATTAAACTCAAGATGGAGTTGCCAGAGAATATACAGAACACTCAGTTACATTTGAATTTCAGGTAAATAACAAACCAGTTTTTAGTGTAAGTATGTCCAAGATATTACATGGAACATACTTTTGTTTTAAAAGACTATGTTTACCTAAAATTCAAATTTACCTGAACATCCTATATTTTTACTTGCTAAATCTGGCATTTATAAATCAGGACTTTGAGTACTTTCAGGCCAAGAAGGAGTTTTGGGTGTTGCAAAACTATAAATTCCATCCTACAAAGCTATGTGAATTAGTCACAACTGATCTGATAGTAGAAGTTTAACAAGGTCAGGCTCTTGGGTAATACACGGTGGGAAATTGCCTGGGAATAAGTGTTAGCAACACGATTGCACACTTGTTAAGAAAAGGAATTTGGAGTCAGGTAACACATGTTTGAATCCTGACTCTGTCACTACTAGTTATGTGGCTTTGGGTAAATTACTTAACCTCCCAATACCTTAACTACTTTATCTGTGAAATGAAGATAATACCCAAGTTACTGTTGTTGTAAAGATTAAGTAGACTGATAAACATGAAGTGTTTGCCACATCAAAAACTATAAATATTAGTTATTGATTATAAAATCCACATAAATGGGTATATTTTAAAAATTAATCTTAGACCTCTTATATGTAATGTAATGTTAAACTTACTACCCATTTAATTTAATTCAGTGTATAAAAAGGATACTCGACTTAATTGCATGCTCTTGAGCATTCATTTATTTAATCAAGCAATGTTACCTGTATTTTAATTGCATGACTCTGTACATAGAATCACTGGAGTCTCCATGTCAATCGAGTTTTGTCAACTTCTACTATAATATCACACTAGAGGAATTAAATTGTTCCATGACAAAGATCGAGGGAAAACTGAGAACTTTTAATATTGTTTTAAACATAAAGTAATTATAAGAGGTAAGTGCTTTCCTGTTGTCCAAATAAAGTTTATATTCAACAAGGTTATCCTAAAAGGAGTTGTTAGTTATCTCCTCAAATTGTCAAGAAAATGCGTGATTAGACTGACATCAATATAGGATTAGAATAAAAAGTGAAACAGTGAGTTCATGAGCTTTTAATAAGGAAAGCAGACTAAAAATTTCCTAGGAAAACTCTAGACATTTTAGATAATGTCACAAGTCTGATTAAATAGAACTATGTCATTCAATTGAAAACTAGAAATATAATTTAGAATTTTATCTTTGGTCTATGTAAGAAAACTCATTCTACTCAATTTTTTTGTTTTTAATGAGTCAGACATGGTGGCTTTTTTCATCTTCAATCGAAACAAATAAAAATGAAAATAGATTTCATTTACATATAAGTGGAATTATATCCAATTATAGAGTGGTTGCCTCTTGATATTGGGAAAAATGAGACATTTCAAAGGTTTTTAATAGGAGAATTTTGAAGAGGACCTATTTGGAATTAAGATACAATAACCACTGTTGAATGCTTTTATAGCTTCCGTCTGATGCCTGCATGGTTGAAACTTTTCTGAACTTGGCCTCTTGCAATGGTGTTTGCAAAAGACCTCTCAGCATCATGTGAAGGGACTGTTCAAGTCCCCAGATCCCTGGTGGAATCCCTAGTGATAATTCAGCCAAGATGGTTAGGCTTCCTGGTGCTACTCTAACAGCATCCAAACAAATATGTAGGGAAGTCAAATCATCCTTCAGCACTTCCAGAGGACCTTGTAGGTGCCGAGTCTCATGCTAATCACCCAAGAGGCAGAGTTGCTGGGACTGAGAAACTAACCATTTACAACAGGGCAAGGTTGGCATGAATACAAATGAAAGCACACACATCACATCGAAGGGCTCACTGAAAATCTGCATGGTGCTTTATCCTGTGCCTCGCTGTAGAATCATGCAACCCTTTATTTTGCATTGAGATTAGTTTGACCATTTCCCCTAATAGGTACCTTATTTGCTTCAACTCAGTTCTTGAAAAGAAAACAACAAAGAACCCTAACATATATAGGTAAAGTTTTCTTTGACCCTTGAGTAAGAAATTTGACCTATTTTAGATGTCAAGAGAGAAAAGAAAGAATACTTAATAAATTCCTTTTTTTTGTCAGTTCTGATATTTGTAACTGACCAAAAAAAAGTTTTAGCAAGTTATTGCTTATAGGTGGATAAATGCAGCAATTTAATTATTCAGTTTTATCAAGGTTCATAGAAAATAAAGATGATCATCTTCTGATACTCTCTGGGAAACTTAGACAAGTTCATTGTTTAATTTCTTTTTCCAAGGCTCATGGAAACTATACGTATGTTTGCTTATGACCTTGTACAGCCTGAATGCAAAGAAAATGACTGAAGCAAGAGGCAAGTGCTGCAGGCCAGACAGCTAGGACACAGGGTGACGCGGCACAAGTAGAGGAGAGGACTCGGAAGGAACTAAAGCTGGCATCGGTGTTCTAGTTGATCTTAGTGAAAAGCCCCAGGAGATGGCCTTCTGAATCTAATGCATTTCCTATAGTTCACTATGAATAAGACTGTTAGGGAGCTTCTCTTTTGTTCCATTCTCTAGAACAGGGGTGTAGAACTCGTTTTCACCAGGGGCCACATCAGCCTCAAGGTTGCCTTCAAAGGGCTGAATGTAAATTGAACTCCTTAAGAGTTAAGGAGCAGTTACATTTATACAGTCTTAAAATTATTTTGGCCCTTTGAAGGCCACCATGAGGCCAATGTGGCCCCTGGTGAAAATGAGTTTGCCACCCTGCTCTAGAACAATGCTATATTGAACCAGGCTAGCTAACAGATCTTTCAGTAATCATAAAATATCTGAAATACTCTGTATTGACAATAAAATATATCAAAATGCGTATACTATTTTAATAAAAAGGAAAGGTTAAGTGAGTTTTTATTTATCTTTATTTATAAATTTACATTGATAACAAAACTTGTATTTTAAATTCAGTCTTTTTTTTTTTTTAAACTTCTAAGCAACTTTCCTTTTGTCCTACAACTCTTCTGGTTTATGGGCCGTTTGAAATAGATGACCCGAATTAACAGGTCTGTTTAGTGTGCTCCTGCAAGTGGGACACTAGGGTCAGGTATATTAATAGACTGTTGGCTAAAATATATTTAAGAATAATTGCCTAGCAATTGAAAATAGAGGTAAGTGTAACTTTATATAATAGATTTATTGTTCAAAGAAAAATTATAGCACTTTCACTCAAAATTTCCAGTAGAGAAAAACACAAATGATATTCCTCAAAACTTCTATAAAATTACTTACCATATTTAATATTAAAAATTACAAACTAGGACAAATGTTAGTGACATATGACAAAGGGTTAATAGCTTTAATAAATAAAGAGATTATATACCATTTCCTTGTTAACCTCCAACATTTTCGCCCAACTCCAGTCCACTGTCTGGCTGGCACATTGCAGACAACTAAAATTTGTTGAATGAAAAACCATATTATTGAAAAGGTGAATATCCCAATATAAAAAAATGGTAAGGAATTTAAAAAGGCGATTACAAAAGAAGTATGAAAATTCATAAATATATGATAAGAGTCCCTAACTTTGCTAATGATCAAATAATTTCAAATTAAAATACTATAACTTTGTCTTCTAAGTTGGTCACAGTTGACACTTACTAGTGTTTGAAGAGAATGATGAACCAGGTGCTGGGATTATAAATTGTTATGCATCTTCTAGAGGCTTAGTTATATGCATCAAAAACTTAAACATCTTTATCTTTTGATTAAGAAATGCATTTTTATGTAATAAGCAGAGAAATAATGTCACACATTGCTTATAATTTTATCAAAGGTTAGACTTGGTCTATATGTGCATAATGTAAAATTATTTAAATTAGTTGCAGGGCATCTATAACCTGAAATAATAAGCAGCCATTCAAATTGTTTTAAAGATTGTTTAGTGACATGAAGCAATAATTAGGACAGATAATGTAAAAACAGCAAGTTAAAAAGAAATTCTAATTAGTGAGTATTGCTTTCAAGGGTGTTTATTATTATCATAAAATTTAAATTTATGAGTTAATTCAGTTCTGTGCAGCTGAGTTGAGTTCCAAGGGGGTGGCAAAGCCATACGTGCAATCTCGCTCTGTTTTAAGGAGTGCAGTATGTATTTCACAGAGACAGGCTGTTGGGGAATTCACCTAAACAGCCACTGTGATTAGTTACCTTTACAGCATGAGATCAATGATGGTTTTTATCTTTTTAATACTCTGATGTATTTTCTAAAAATCACCTTGCCATGAAGTTTCTTCTCCTTTATAGAGAAAACAGTTTATTTTAAATAAAATTTGAGTTCCTCTGGGTTGCCTGGGTACTTAGTGGAAGATTGCAAAATCTTCCAGGGAGAAGAAAGGCACCTCAGAGATAGAGGCCCATTGACCCAGAGAAGCGGGGGGACAGAGAAGGAGGGAGAGGGGAACCTGGTGTTCACCTGAGAGGGAGCAAGGTTGATGTAGGGCAGGGCAGCAGGGTGGGGAAGGCCGCTGGTAGGGTGGGGTTGCTCTGTTCTGCATCAACCCGGGCTCCAGGCACCAGACTCCACTTCCTGTAAAGACAAGGGAGCAGGGCAGCTACAAGAGAAGCCAGAGCTGAGGGTCAATGGAAAAGCAAATTCTTCTCCCACCAGCCCTGCCCAGGCAGAGGAACCAGATCCTGTAAAGTGGCTTGAATAGTGTTCACACTGCAAAAAATTTGTGTCTACCTTGACCCTCAGCATTCAACCTTATTTGGAAATAAGTTATTTACAGATGTAATTACAGATCTAAATGATGACATCAGCAGAAGAAAAGGAGAAAGGAGAGAGGAAATTGCATACAGACACATACAGGGAAGAAGGTCTTGTGAAGATGAGGATGGAGCTTAGAGTTATCCAGCCACAAGCCAAGGAATGCCTGGAGCCCCTAGAAGCTGAAAGAGGCAAGAACAGAACCTCCCTAGGGATTTCAGAGGCAGCACGGCCCTGCTCACACCTTGATTTCTGGCTTCTGGTCTCCAGAACCATGAGAGAATTAATAAATGCCTAGTGTTTTGAGTCACCCAAGTTATAGACATTTGTTATAACAGACTCAAGAAACTAACACAGGCTGGTGAAATGTTGAGGCCAGGCAAAGTCCAAAAAAAGGGGGAACACTCCTGAGCCCGCTCACGGTGGAGTCCCTCATCATTACAGTGGACAAACAGGAGAGCTCTGCCCAGGGCTTGGACTCCGTCTCCCATTCTGATGTTTGCGGTGCTTTGTGGAGGTTGTCTTCATAGGTCCGAGTTAAATTTAGCGATCGCCTACAGCAGGTTAATGCATGCTTCTGAATGCTTACCTCTTGCATGAATTTGAAAGGTATTCATTTGAGACATTTAAACTAGGCACCAGGCACAGATAGTCTCGTGGTGTTTTTGCCCAAGGAGCTGGTTTTCCTGTTAGTTTTGGTGAAATGTTTCTACGTGGCCTTGGGGAAGAAGTAAAAGGGAAATTGCTGGAAGATTTTTGCCTTTACCAAACTGTGAATGGGAATTCTGAGGTCCACTGGCCTTTTCTGATAATCTCTGACGAGGCATGCCAGTTGGCAGGAGAAAAGGCCTGATGCTCCCGTGAATGTTAGAAGATGAATTTCCATACAGTTGTAATAACTTGGATAGAAGAATACTTATGTAGGAATTCCCCCTTCTCTGCAATGTTCTTCCCATCTTTTATGGTAAATTGCCGAATAAGACCTGATGCACACTTTGGCTTCATTAATAATAACTCAAGCGATATATTTCAAAAAATTCTGATGTCTGTATTTAGAGTCCATCACCTTTAAAAGAATCTTAGTGATAAACATTGTTTATAGTATAACAGGGAACAGTAACACCTGTAACTTGGCCATGGTGGTCACTGATACCCAGTAGATCCTGCTGCAGGTAGTGTATTTATGGCTGTGCTATCACTTAAGCAGAACACAGAGAAGGGGCTATTGCTGTTAGTTATGAGGCATCAGCACGAAAGGGTTAGGAGCTTTGGGGGCATTATTCATTGACAATAATCTGTAGCCTGCTGTGAACAGTGCTGCATGCTGTGCAAATATAGCAAGAGTGCCTTCATAAATAATTCCAGAAACACAAGCTGTGCCAAGGCAGATAGAATATGTTGATGGCTGGGTGATGTGTAGGGCCCCTGGGTTTGCTTATGTGTACGGGCTGCCTTACCCTGGGTGAATGAAGAGACTGCCTTAACTCAAAGCAGGGTTTGGGCTCCATCATCCTGGTTTTCTGCCCCCATCTCCTTTCCAAAAAGCAAAACAGAAGTTTATATTTTAATCATATTTGTAGGGGTTTGAAGTCTTTGTTTTACAGAATTGCTTGTTTGCTTCGACTGTCTCCTTCCCATCTTTGTTCCTAGAGAAGAGGGCGACAGGACTGGGGTCAAACATTCATAACTTTGTATACTGGTGTCTGTTACAAGTGTAAAATATTCCTTTCCTTTGTTAAGATTCCAAGGAGTTATTTTTTCTTTTACAATAAAAACCCCCTACCTTCGTCCAGAAAAAAATAGATCTTTCTAATAATGAAGCAATTGGCTTGATACTCCCTGAATTTTATCTTCTTACAATACACAGTGGTATTGTCCTTATTTTGATGATGAGAATGTAATGTTTTCTTTTCTTGTAATTATTTTTTACCAACAACAGAAATGGATTCTTAGCCTGTCCAGAGATGCTAATATCTACTTATTTTTAGGCTGTTTACATGCAGAGACAGTAGCAGTCTAAACCCTTTGTGCTATTTATGCAAAAATAATGTTATTCACACCCTCAGGCCATAGCCCTGAGCTAGGAAAATGAAAGATTAGATTACTTACGGAGAATTTCTCTCCAGAATGTGACCATGTAGCACATATTTGAAAGAGAAGGGGTTTCCATGGGATTATCCAAAAGAATGGCAATTTGTTCCCAGGATCATACCAAATGACAAAGTGGGAGGCAGAATAATGGCCCCCAAAGGCACCCATGTGTTAATTTCTGGAACCTGTGAATATTTTGCAGGTTACAGGTCAAAAGAGACTTTGCAGATGCAATTAGATAAGAATATTTGGATGACACTATTCTGGTTTATCCAGCTAGGCCTAATACAAGGGGTCCATATGAGTGAATAAAGGAGGCATGAGAATCAGTGTGTCAGACTGATATAGCAGAAGAGAGACTCAACTGGCCACTTATGGCTTTGAAGATGGAATTGGGACCGTGAGCCAAGGCAGGCAAGTAGCCTATGCAAGCTGAAAAAGGCAAGGTAACAGATTCTCCCTTAGGAACTCCAGAATGAATGCGGCGCTCCCAATACCTTGCTTTTAGTCCCCTGAGACATCTGTTAGACTGCTGACCCCAGAACTATAAAGTGATAACTGTGTTATTTTAAGTCACCAAGTTTGTGAGAAATTTTATGGCAGTGACAGGAAACTAATACAGAATACATGGAGATAACTCATACTAACAACCTTTATGAAAAGTTGATACATTTTCACTCATTCAATTATAGTAAGAAAATATTTTTAAAACAATATTTACTGAATGTCTACTACATTGTCCTTCAGCATTAATGGTGCATCAGAGAATGATATGGGATCACTCATTTATCCTCAAAATACTTATTCACTACCTACTATTCGCCAGCCACTGTTCAAGGGGGCACATGGCAGAATAAAACAACTGAGCTTCCTGTCCTTCCATAGCTTGTGTTCTTATGTAGAAGAAAGCGGACAAGAGCAAGTTGTATGAAGTGCTGCAGAGAAAGTTGAAACAAGGTAGGTGATAAAGATTAACTGGAGAAAAGCTCCCTTTGGTCAGCTGGACAGGGAATGCCTCTCTGAGAAGGAGGAGGTGACATGTAAGCTGAGACAAGAAGGTGCCAGCCTTGATGTGCTTGGACGTGGAACTGAGGATGCTCAGAGACAAGCTGGGGCAAAAGCCTTGAGACAGACATAGCTTACTGAGCAAGTGAGAATGACTGAACCAGGCATGTGAACAGGGAGCGGTGTGAATGAAGAGCAGGTTGTGGAGAGAGATCACTCAAGGTTTTCTAGGCCCTGATAAAGAATTTGCATTTTATCCTAGGAGAACTGGGAAGCCGGTGGAGGCATTTCAGCATCGTGTGGCATGAGCTAATGAATGGTACAGTTTATTAAATGACCTTAACATAATTAAAGTGAATTTAGAGATCAGATAGCTCTGTTCTCTTTTTTTCCTTTTCTTTTTCTTTTTTGCATTCTCTTTATGATCTACCTCTTAAGGTATTACTAATTTTTGAATTAATTAGAGATTATATAGCTTAAGTCTCTCTGCTTAGTGGACACTGGTGCCTGCATTGGCTAATTCACTTGTCTGGAACAAAGATCTGTCTCTTGTCTCAGGTTCATATGCTTTTCACTGTGCTACCCACCACCTACACACAATTCCACTAATTTTTCTTCAGTATCCACTCTCTCCTGTCTTCTTCCTTTTAAGTAAAATCACTCGGGGACCAAGATCTGTTGTACGGATAATAAAGAAATTCTTACAGCTAGTGGAACTGGACTCAGGAATTGAAAAGAAAACTTTGTAAGAGATAGACCCTTTACAGTGCTCTTCACTGTGATCTTAAATTCATGAATGGTTTATTCTAGGTCATTCATATTGTTTTATGAAATAAGCTATTTTTAGTAACAGCCTGCATGACCTCTTGATTTTTTTCTCTTTATTTGCCAAAGAGAGAAAAGGGCAGTGCTGAAAATTGGATGGTTGGCAGTTGCTAGGCACCAGGCAGACATTCAGGAAGCGGCAACGAAACACAAGGAGATTTAAAAATACACAACCACTTTAATCTTTAACCACAATTCCAGTGAAGCAGACTAAGTTATCTGATCACTTGTAGTCTCCAAACAGACATTTGGTACAAGAAATGGCGTAACCGTTTTGCACTCACAGTGCTTTTATCAGTGGTTTCTGCCTAATACAGCTATTTTCCCTCTAACATATATGTCAGGTTCACTAAAATTTACTTTTATAATTTTCAGATTTAGTGGTTGGAAGCGTGGACAGTTGTTGGCAAAGCAAAGTAAAATTGATGCTATTTAAATTTCAGTAGAGTTGGCTTTACTATTTCCCTAAAGAAATCCTTGTATTCTGGGTAGAAATGGAGTAAAAAAATTATTCATTTCATGATCCTGGTGGTTTCTTCCTATCTTCATGTGGAGCTGCATGCAGGCAGGCACAACCTCTCCCCTAAATTCTGTGGGGCCTCTGTAATCTCTGTTGCAAATAATGCAGCTTTGTGTACTGAATTTTGTATCATAAAGTACAAGAATAAATGAGATAGACCCAACTCTACTGGAAAGAGCAATGCCATGACAATATGTTACTTTGCATAATTAGCAACACATGCTGATGACACAGGGCAATACTACGGTTCAAAGAAAGTACAGCTTTCAAAGCCAGAGTGCTTGAGTTTGAATCTTGCTCTGCCATTTACAAGCTGTGCAAACTTAGGCAAGCTGCTTTCCTTTGTTCCTAGCTCCTCTTTAAGAGGCAAAAATAACAATAACTAGCTCATTGTTGTTAAGATGATTGAAAGGGATAATGTTTGTAAAGTGTTTAGGAAAATGCCTGGCGTAGTAAATATTCAGGACATTATTTGATGACGTAGGATACAGATATGTACACGGGAAAGATCTCTCATTAGATCCTGGTATTTTGTCCACTTTTTTTCCTGCCCATATTCTTAAAGTACACCTAGAAAAAGGTGCTATTTAATTGTTTCCAAAACACAGTTCTTATGAAGAAAGAAATAAATACAATATCCTATTTAGAGCAAGTCAGTCTTTGCAGTTCCCAATATACGTGAACTTCAGTTACTGTGGTTCAGTTAACACCAGTCCTTCAACACACTGTTCAAATTTTAGTAACCATGGCACATGAACTAAGTGCACAGAGTGCAAACTTCCTGCAAGCTCTGCATTCCACAATCACTATGTCAGCAACAGATGCCTGTCGTGAATCCTGTCCCTTCTAAAATTTGCTGGTGGTTGGTCACTGCATATCTGTTACTGAGCACGCAGTTGAGCTGTTTCTTTGTCTCCCAGTGATAGACCCACATGACATTGGACACAAATATATAATCCAGAGATGAGCTGGTCAGCAAAGGTGGGAGTACCATGGAGAGACCAATGATACAAAATTCAGAAACATAAACGGGGCTGTGGAAGAAATAGCTGATGGCAGCAACATTGACATTGGCCCATTTGAGAGAATGTGAAGCCAGAGGAACTTAGTGAAGGTGAACTTGTTTACATAAATTGAGCAAGTGATTGTAATAAAAAGGATAAAGCTGCCCTAGGGAAAGTGACTTCACATTAAAAGAACTCTCAGAGATATTTTGCAATATTTCTGAAAGCAAGAAGGCTAAAACGTGCGAAGCTGATGAAACTCAGAAAGCACCATGACAATTCCCCAAAGCAAGACAGATGCTGATTTTGTATCTTAAGTTATACAATGACAAAGAGAAGGCAAATACTGTTCAAACTACTCTTGTTGAAAGTATAAAGAAATTGAATTCTCAGCCATTCTAATATTTTAAATTGCAATCTACAAAGTAACTATTATTTTTATGCTTTCAAAAATTTCCTTATACATGTATAAATTATGGTAAGAGAATTTTGTAAAATTTTGACAAACATTTTTAAAGGTCATGGAACAACTGTACTTTTCCCCATCATTTATTAGGACCACATTGCTTGGTCATTTGTGTGGACCTGCACTGCCCAGCAAAGTGGGGACTACATGCACCATTTTAGAGGCAGTGCCAATAAGGGAGGCAGCAAAAATCACGTGAGCAAAATGATTGTGCTGATTGGACAAGAATCTCGAAAACAATATATGTTTTATTCAAACATAGCAAATTATTTTAACCTTGGGGTTTTTTTTTACCCAATCACCATTAAATAGTGTCACAAAACTTTATTTATGTGGCGTCCTCAGAAAGAAGAATTCTTTAAATAGATCGAAATACCTAAAGTCTGCATTTTCATTTCCTGGCTCTGTAGTTTTCACAGGGAAGGAGTGAAAGAAGTTTTTTCTTTTTCCTTCAGCAGTTCAGGAGAGCGTGTCATTGGACATAAATTATATGCTCAATATAGAACTTGAATTGTGTAAGATCCCACACTAAAGGGCACTGAATGTCAGTGTTCATCTGAAATAACAGAGAGTAGTATAGTAATTTCATCCAACTTGAGAAAGAACACAAAATTTAAGGTTTTGTAAGTGGGCATAACTCAAATTTTGACATTCATAGACTTCTAAGGTTTTTAGATTAAAAATTGGCCAAAATAGTTTGTTCACCTTTTTGCCAATGATAATTAATATTCAAATACAATAAAATCTAATTGAAAACCTGTAGTTTTCTGCACATTTTAAGGATCACTGATATACCAGCATTCTTAAGAATATTTCTTTTTGATTCAGGATCATGTACTACTAACTCTGCCCTTGTCAGACTTAGCTGCAACCAAGGAGAAACTTCCTCTGCATTTCTTGGAATGGAGCCTCTGTTTATGTATTCTCTGCTAAGAGAAGAAGAGATAGTACGAGAGCCATAAGAAGATCTTCATGATTATCACTTTTCAAGTTGTCAGCAAATGGTCAGCAAAATTTAGAAGACTCAGAAAACTGTAATAGTCTGAGGATTCACAGCTCTGTTTACCGACTACCATTGCCTCACACTCTTTTCTCCTGATTCTTTGCCTTGAGAAGTTTCTCAAAATTTGTTCCACTTCGAATTCACACGACTTGATTTTTTGAAGTCATTAAAAAAATTGCCACAGTATTCTACATTCTGAAATGTATAAAAACACAGAGAAAACACCTGTGATTGCAAGTAACTCACAATCATAACACTTGTATTTTTGACCAGAGGAAGAAAAATGCAATGAAATCTATTTTATCACCAACTTAAAAGGCAAATCTCAAAAGGCAGATATCAAGTCTTGTTAGCGGTGGTGTAGGAAAACAATCTCCCTCAATTTTTTGCTTCTGGGAGTATAAACTCATGTATACATATACATGAGACTATCAACCTGGGAAAATATCAATTTGGCTATATCCATCAAAAGTCAAAATGGGGATCCTTTAGCCACTAACTCCAGTTCTTAGACTTGTCTAATATATTGAACATACATGAAGTGATGTATGTACAAAAACTTTCACTGCAAAATCATTTGTAATACTAAACTGAAAATACCATGTGACAGGATGTTAAAAATTACATTATTATTAAGTGCCAACAAAGTGAATTTCAAATACTAAGTCTTAAGATATATTTCTTTTTATAGGAATTACAAAGAAAATGTTATGGAAATGATTTTGTGACTCTTCAATCCATCAGCCCAGGTCAAGGATGATAAGGAAGGGTTAAGATTAGCACGACTCTATAGGGGCATTATTTCTAACATGCAGAAGGAAAGATGTAATAGCACTCCAAGCTGGGTGCTCTGGGGAAGATGTTTCAGAAATGTGTTCCTTGAAGTTGAATGTTGCAGAGAACTTGGTGTGTGATCTTACCAAGAAACTAAAGTGCCCCGTGGTAGTGCATTAAAATGACTGAATTGGGATCAGCTAGCACTCCATTTGTCAGAGCAAGAAAGGCATGGGTATTGCCTGTGGACACATGTGGCCTACTGGGTAGAAGGTATAGTAGGCAGAGTAATGGCCTCTTAAACATGTCTATGTCCTAATCCTTGGTACCTGGGAATATGTTAGGTTACATGGCCAGACAATTAAAGCTGCAGATAGAATTAAAGTTGGTAACCAGTTGACCTTGAAGTGGAGAGCTTATTTTGGATTATCCTGAGCCTGATGTGGTAGAGAATGTGCTGAAGTATAATGAGTCTCTGTGAAAAGAGAGTGAGAGTTTGGAGTATGCCTGGGTGTGTACCACTCAGAGTATCATCACCCTCATCTACCAGGATTGGTGTTACAACCTCAGAGAGAAGAGGGAGTAACAGCACACCCTCAGACAGCTTGTTGCTAGTGCAAGGCATTCCAGCAACTTGTGACTTTTTTGTGCCAAGGAGACAAAGCAAGAAAGCAGCAAGTGACATCGGAGCAGTCAGTATCAGGAGCAAGAGGCAGCTTGGTGACCTGAGCAGAGTGCTCAGAGCCCATAGCAGGGTAGCAGAAAGCTTCGGTGGCAAGCTGGGACTGGGAAGCCATGGACAGAAGCAACAGGGGAGAAGGAAGGACATGAAAGCAGGCTGGCAAAGGATCACCTTTGCATACTCAAAGTCAAGAAATTCATCCAGATTCAGAAGTTTGGAGGAATTTGGAGTTAATGGAAGACAGGGTATGGCTTTCTGAAATTCTGGTGGAGGGGATTGAGTTAGAAAAATGTGTTTTAAACAATAACTCAAGCATTTACTTTGATTTAGGAAAATATAGGTAAAATTACATTATAACCAATCCACACTCTATTTCTGTCTTCCCTAGCAACAAGAATGATTTTCACATTAGGAAAAGTTGAGTCATTGTGGTTAAGAAAAATATCAAATAACGATATAGGAAAAGAGATGATTACAGCATATTTATCACATAATGAAGAAATTGCTGATAGGATTGTGGAGACTTTATAAATTATCTTTTTAAAATTGTGAAAAGTAGAGACAGTTCCTCTTTCTTCTTTCTTTTAACTTTTCTAAGAGGAAAAGAGTCTATTCTGGGGTCGTAGATGTGACTTAAATGCTTAATACACTTTCAAAGAGGATTATGAGGATGTTTTTAGATCAAAAACGGCTAACAGATTCACCAGGAATGAGTAATGTGATTTGATATGCTTGAGTAGAGTATGTTTGTTAAAGTCTCTAATTTTTTTCATTAATGAGATGGTGAAAATGACTTCAATCATAGCAATAGAATGGTTGCCCTCACACTAAGTATATGACCCTGTGCTTTTCAACTTTTTTATCCATAACTTGAATGAAGACAAAGTCAGCCAATTTATCCAATTTCTGAATGATACAAAGATAGTATTCTTAAAGATGAACATCCTTAAAAGGGTGAAATGAAGGGTTAAAATATAATACAAAGCAAAGCAACAGAAATGAATGTAAATTATATGTATGTTTAAAACAATGTGCAAAGTACAGATTTGGGGAACTTTTCTGTAATTAAAATTAATGTAAGGTTTTAATTGGCCAGTACAAATTGTAGTAGGTGTAGATGATAAAAGGGCATATGAAATTTGTTTTCACATACATGATAGCACCCAGAATGAGGAAAGTAAAATCTCACTGTTCTCTGGAGAGAATAGACAACATCAAAATACTGGATTTAGCTTTCTCATATTCTACCAACATATGGGCACATTAGGGCGTGATTATGAGAGAATGTCTAGAATCAGAACAATTAACCTGAAAAATAGAAAATTGTGGTAGTACACAGTAGCTGCATTTAAATATATGAGAGATAGTTACAAAGAAGAACTATGAGATTTGTTCTCCAGACTTGCAATGGCCAAAATTGCAACATGGTGGTTAGTTGATTGCTGGCACCTGAGCCAGTGAGGGATGAGGCTGGATGGCAGAGTCCAAGGCGTGAAGACATAAGCCGGGTTAAGTGGGGGAGAAGGTGAAAAACACAGAGGGCCGTAAGCAACGGAGAAACACAAGCACGTTTTTACTTTGGGAGATTTCTTGGGCTTCACTGGGAAACCGGAAGCTGCCATCTAAAGAACATGTTGTGAAGAGGGGGTTCTAGGGAGGGTAACTTTCAAGACTTGTGGGTTTTACCTACAAATGTACAACTTTGGAGAAAATTAAAATACTTCCAGAATTATCTTACAGTTATAGTTGCTCTTATAATGAACAGATAGGCAAGATTTATATTTCCTTGAGAAAATTTCAAAATTTGAATCTAGAAATAGCTCATAGAAATACAGTGAATGAGAAAATAAACACTGTTATAAATTTTCAAATGGGATCTAATTAGCATACAACAGTTCAAAATTGGTTTTCTGGAGACAAGTTTCAGTTTCTGAAGCTCTAGGAAGTAAGGTTACTCATTTACAAAAAAAAAATTGGAGTTGAGATATTGTTACTACCATAATCGCCATCAACAAAAGGAATATAAACCCCCAAATTGCCATAACAGTACCGATATGGTGTATATTTTTTTCTTTCAAGTAGATAACAATTAAAATTTAAGGGATGGTAGATTCAGAATCCTACCAAGATCATGTCTTGGTAAAGGCTGGGTCTGTTTATTACCTGCTATAAGGAAGACTATCTTAGTCTCTGCTTAATGGACTGAAGAGCAGAGAATAAAAGACTAAAGTTTGTTAAGTGGGTTCTACACTTCATTTCTCAATGAGAATCATATCCCTTGTTGGCTTGAAATAGCCTTGTTTTCTTTATTAACTTTATTAACTTTATTAGTGATATGAGTGAGTGTCTACATGTGTGTGATTTTTCTAAGCCTTTCATTTTATAGCAAGAATCTCGATAGTTAATATTTTTATGCCCTATTGAGCTAACAAATGGAAATAGAAAGGCATGGTAGAATGAGGACAAGAATAACAGAAGGCCCAAAGTAATAAAGTCATGGTAAAGCATGGGTGCTCTGGAATCAGTGTGAGTGTGGACAAATCTTCCTTCTGCTGCTCACAAAACTATGTGACTTGGCATGAGTTAATCTTTCTGTGTGACTCTCCTTTCTATCTAATCAGCTATTAAGAACTTCATAGGATTGTTAAAAGGTTACAAAAGTTGCAATAAGTCTTATAGTTTTGTCTTGTATATGATAGGTAGTCAAATGTTGTTAGCTACGAGTCCTGGCTCTGACCCAACTAGTTACTATGGAGATCGAGATTATTAACTTCCTCAGATTTAGTTTCCTCACCTCTAAAATGAAAGTGTGGGACTAGATGCTAGCAAATGATCTCTTTAGTTAATATGGCCACTATTTATTTTTATTATTTTCATTTATCAGTTATATATTGATTATCTATTACAGACAAGGAATAATGCCTTGGATTAATGGGTTATATGGATATATTAAACTTCAGGAGTTTATGAAATTTAAAGGAGATAAAATATAGAGGTATAATCCCAATAAGGGTTCCATGGGGCGACTTGCTTGCACTCTACATTATGTATAAGGCTCAGAGAGAGCAAAAGAGTGGGAAATAAGGAGAGGAGTATTTGTTCAGAGGTAATGGAGAGAGCAAAAACATGTAGGTGGGAAAGGACAAAAAGTATTTAGGAATGGGACATACACCAGTTTAATGTGGTTCCTATAGTAAGAGGAGAAGACCAGGCTGGAAAGGGAAGTTGGGCTATATTGCAGAGCACATTGAATGCCTGCCTGGGAAGCGTGGATCATTCTGTAAGCAGAAGGAAGCTGTTGAAAATTTTAGAGAAGAGTCATGGTCCTGCTAAAAGTAAAGAGAAGAAAGCTGGAGGAGAGTAGAAGCTTAGATAAAAGGTAGTAGGACGAATCTAACCTTGACCTGGGGATTTGTATGCTTCTCATGGACTTTCTTGACATTTATCTAGATTTCTACTCAATATTGGTTTCTGTGTGCACACATCCTTCATTGCTCTGATGTTCCAGTTGGATAGGTTTTCTTCCCAAAGATCTGAACTTCCCATGTTTGATGCCTGAAAGAATTGGGAAGACTGGCTGCATGCATCTTTGCTGCTGCAACTGTCTCTACCTCTGATGGTGTACGTTAGTGAACCCTCACCTCTATTGCACTTGTGCCTCATCCAAGCCACCTACAACTGTGCTTAGGTACTAATTCAAGTAAATTTAAAGCATTGCTGCTGAAGACTCTTTTAGGTTCTTGATGGAACTCTCATATCTATATGCCTTGAAGAGATTAGAGTGCAAGGTCAGGTGAATGGAACAAATAGCATTCTATGAAGAGCATGAACTTTGGACTCAGACACACCTGTCTTGATTTAGATTTTAGATTTACCACTTATATGGTAGCAAATACTTATCTAGACCTCAGTGTTCTCATCTGTAAGTGGGCACAATGCCTCACAGGGTTGTTTTGAAAACTCAGTATTTCTCATGAGCCTTGGTGCCTCTGGTTGATTTATCTATTCAAACTTGTGGCAATCTGTTATCAGTTATTTTGATAAGGTCTTAAAATAATATTTTAATAGTAAAATAAAATGCCTTATTCCTTATTTCAATGCTCCAAGCATTGCCCTTTTAAAGGACTTTTGAACACTTTAGCAATCAAAGCATTCCAGTAATCACTCATTTTCTGCGTGCTGATCTACCCATTGTTCAGGAGCTATCTGCTCAGGCATGTCTTTTCTCTGACTTCTCTCCCCACCCCTGGCAAAGTTAATCAGCATTTTTCTGAACTGTCTTTGAAGGATGCACACATTCTATCAGAACATGTGCCTCATGATAGTATATTCATGTATAGTATATCTGCCCCTTTCCCTACTGAGACCTCTCTGTGGGATGTCCACTGAACATTGATTCTTCCTCTTGGGCCCTTATGCCCTCCTCTGTCTCACGCTAAGCATTCAGTGCCCCCATAACACTCCTTGGCTTCCAAGGTCTCCTCTACGACAGCCTCTCTACAGTCCTACCCTTCTAGAAGGTTCTCCATGCTTTTGATCATTCTGCAGTCTTCTCCCTGGACACTTCTGTCTTGTGACCCAATTTTAATAGTCAAGCTATGTAACTAGCAACCAGCAAATTCAGTTAAACAATTCATGCCACAATGTTATCAGGCATGTGGTTGAAATGTACATTGTATGTATTATATGATATCTGCTAATATTTGCCTTAAAATGTAACTACTGGAGTCTATATGAGACATTGAACCTGGCTAAGGAGACTCCTTCCATCTTCAATATCATCATATTGAAGGGCAAGATCTGGAGCCCAATGACTTCAAATTAAATCTGTCCCTTTTCATTTGTATTACCTGGGACAAATCATTTCACTTCTCTGTGCTTCACATAAGGAGTGAATTTCCTCGTACCTATAACGGGGATGATAGAGAAGTTAGTTTCTACGGTTGCTCTAATGTTCAGTGATTTAATACACACGATGCGGTAACACATGTACCTGGCATATAACGGGCTCTGTGTAACTCTAAAGTCTAGGCTACTGCTTGCACATGAGCCCCTGACCACAGAGTGGCAATTTGATATAGTGAGAGACTTCAGAAAACATTTCCCTAAACCCACTGTTTCAGAGCCATGAATTATATGGGACAGAGGACTGGAAAGGGAATGCATTTACACTAACCCTCGTTGCTGCAACATGTAGACACACGCCCGGTGCTGTGTTTGAAAGACACTGAGTTAGGAGTGAGGTGATGAATGGGCATGTCTTGGTTCCAGCACTGAACCAGCGGTACAAACGTGACGCCTTAGAGCTGCAGTGCATCTGGGAAAAAAGAGAAAAGCCTGCTGGCTGAGCTTGCAGGACGTTGTGGAGACCAAATGGGTTTAAAAAAAAAATCTAGCCTTTCATAAATTGTAAAGCACAATGCCAACAGGAGGTGGGCTGCCGTTAGACTGTGAGTTTTTCCAGGGGAGCAAAAGCTCTTGTCCCGGTGCCTGTCAGATGGAAAATGCTCACTGGCTTTGTGCAATACAAATTCTTAAGGAAGGCCGTTTGCGCCAGGCTAGGAGAATATTTAAAATTTACAAAACTTGATGTGAATATAAAACAGAAATGTTAAGATTTTATGTGTGCTTTGTTTTCTGGTGTTTGAAAGGAGCTGTTTTCAAGAATGGGGTAATATTTAAGGGGAGTTTTTACTTACAGTGTTACCTATGCAACTTCTTAGAGTCACGTGAACACCTGTCCTTGTCACCTTGCCAAGGCCTGTGGCTCTCACCCACCTGGTACTGCTGCGGCGCCCAGGAGACAGCAACACCAGTACATGTTTGTGGAGTAAAGAGTCGAGTGAATATTTCCTACATTCAGCCAAATGTACAAAATCTTGACATATTCAAACCAATCCTTCATTCCCTTACTATTCATTTTGTAAGGATTTTTTTTATTTTTGTTTAAAGAAGTCCAGCACAGAAATAAAATCTTCCTTTAGAGTGGTTGCCATTAAAATTCTTTTATATCAACTGTGATGTTAAATTCACAATGTTAATTGCTAATTCTTGCCTGCATAGGCCCCTGACACCCCCACCAGAAATGCACAGAGGATTAGATGCTGCCTCAGATGCATGTGCTCATGAACCTTGGTAAACCGAGGGGAGAAAAATGCATCAGTTAAATTTCATGTTAAGAGCAAAAATAAAAAGAGAGAGAGAGAAAGAAACAAGGATGGCATCAAATACATATGATTTAATCAGCATCGATTATTTTCAAATTCAGTAGATAAATCCATCTTCTTAAAATCAACTGAAAATCTAGTAAATGCACAATACACATAAGTCAATTGTATCCCTTTATAAATGTACTTGAACCTAGTTTCATATTTAAAGATTGTGGGAGAGAGCTTCATGGTTTTCACCTAAAAATAATTTGCATGCCTAGATACTTGGAACAAAATTTTTAAATGTTATTTCAAACCAAGAACATGACATAAATTGAAATAATATTGATCTCATACAGGTAAGGTCTTATTAGTAAAATTCCACCCCATATGAGATTCTTCCTAAGTTTAGAAATTCCAGTCTGCATTAGCATATATATTTTTAATCTTAATACTCAGAAAATGTGATTAGGTGTGTGGCTGCTGTCCTCTGAACCTTCCCTGAGGCTGCCTCTGGGCCCAGTGTCTTTCTGTTTCCAAAGAACCACGCCAGCCCATGCAGGATTTCCCTGTCTCTGTCCCTAAACTTTATGCCCTCCAGGCCAACTAGCTCTCATGAGATAAAGATTCCAAAATCTATATTTGACCGTGCCAGTCCCACGCTCAAAAACTTGTATTGACTCACTAACTGCTTAATAAAATTCAAACTCCGTCACTTGGCACTGAAGGGGCTCCAGGAGGGTGATATTGCCTGTGTTTTAAGCCCTAAAAGTCTCTGAAGTGAATGTGACGCTGTCATCCAGGTGTACTCGGTCCCATGCTCCTCTGTCCCCTTGCTTTCATATCATTTTATGCCATTTCTCCAAATTAGGATGACCCTATCCCCTCCTGTTGAAATCCCTTAAATATGAGTTTAACCCTCAGATTCCTGGTAGTTCTGTTCCTCACCATAACATCCAGAGGAGATCTCTCTTTCCCGAGAACCTTGTTCTTCATAAGGAACTTCCATAAGATTCTTTGTTAAAATGATTGTCGTTACCTTGGAATACTATTGTGGAGGAGTGTTCCGTGTTCCTCTGTTTCTTAAAGAATGTATGTGTGATTGGGATTGTTTCTTTTCCAACATCTGATAAAATTTTGTGAAGCCAGCTGGACCCGAAGTTTTTGTTTTGTGGTTAGATTTTAAATTAAGATTTAATTTCTGTGAGAGATTAGGGTTATTTGGATTTTCTATTTATTTTGTATTAGCTTTGATAATTTGTGTTTTTCAAGGAATTTTTCCATTGCATCTAAAATATCAAACTTATTGATATAAATCTTTTTTTCTCAGTGTGTTTCTCTTTGGAGTCTATCTATTGTTTAAGTTCACTGATCCTTAATTGGCTTATAAGCTATTTTTTATTTCCCATATTTCCCTTTTGATTCTAGAAATTTCATTTCATCCTCTTTTTGATAGATTCTGTTTCTCTTTTCATTTTGTTCATGATTTCCTCTAAATCCTTGAATATATTTATAATAGCTGTTAAAAACTTTGTTTATTGATTCTACCACCTCAGTTAATTCTGGGCCTGTTTCTACTGATTGCTTTTTCTTATGTTTATAGGTTATATTTCCCTGCTTCTTTGCATATATAGTAATTTTTGTTAGATACTGAACATTTTGAATGTGTATTATTGACACTGGGTATATTATTGTCTTCCTTTAAATAAAATATTGAGTTTGTTTTGGTTGGAAAACTACTTATATGGGAATCAGCTTGCTGTTTTAGACATAAGGTTTTTAGCTTAGTTAATACTGGTCTAGAGCATCTTTCACTGCCCAGCTAAGTGAGGCCTTCTCCTAAGTCATGGCCTTTTTCTGATCTCTGCTGAGTGTTCAGTGTTCATTGACATCTCTCCACTCTGCTTGGTTGGAACTTGAACCTAGTCCAGCTCTGTGCAAGCTCCAACAGTTGCTGAACTTACAGTTCCCTGGTAGTTATCTCAGCTTTGTAAAGAGTCCCTAGGCATTGACAACTTTATATCACACTGAAGATTTTAAACATTTTTTTAAAAGATTTTATTGGTCCATTTTTAGAGAGAAGGGAAAGGAGGAAGAAAGAGAGAGGGAGAAACGTGGATAGGTTGCCTCTCGTAGGTTCCCTGGCCAGTGTTTGTCCTGACCAGGAATTGAACTTACAACTTTTTGCTTCCAAGGATGATTCCCAGCCAACTGAGCCCCACTGGTCTGGGCTATTACACCAGAGTTTTTAGGATAAGTCTGTGTACACTCAGTGCCCTCCCTTCTCTCCCTTACTCTGCCTTACTGTCCCAAACACCTCAGCCTCTCCCGACTCTGATTAGTGAGATCTCCATGCTTCGTGTAGATTCCTGTCCTGCCTGTGCTTCTTTCCGAAATCCTGGGTCATCACAGGGGTCATCTTTCATATATAATTATATCATGTTATATTATATTATATTAATTATATGTTTTGTAGCTTCTAGCTGTGTATAGCAGGAAGACTAGTTCAGGATCAGTGTCTTCATAATAGCCAAAAGTGAGGCTTCCTACTCCCCAAATACCATTATTTTAATCAGAATGTTTTGAAGCAGTATTCTTCTAGAAATGTAATTTCTCAATCAACATTTTTATCAGCACATGTGGACACTTCTTTATTTGTAAGTAAACTTATTCTTTTGAATAAATTTTCTGTGTAATTTTTAGAATTGATGAGTCGATCTGTTGATAAGATTGGTGCATATTAAATTTCATTGGTCATAGCCTCTGCAATCTAATACTAATTTGCTCTGGCAAAGTTTACCAATGACATAATTAAGGGCAAAGACAGTGTTATCATTTAGTCCTCATCTTATTTAATTTTGAAATTATTTTTTGCCTTCCCTTCTGAATCATGACTCTCTCTTGGTAGTCTTCTTTCCTATTTAAAAATTCCCCTTTGTTAATTTTTTTCCTTCTAATGGTGGCTTGAGTGCTTGTGTTCTCTAGGGCTCTGCTGTTGGGACTTTTCCCTCCAAATAGTCTCTTTCAGAACCAGCTCCTTACTCTCTGGGTTTCAGCAGTCACCTATGCAGATGACTCCCGAATCCAACAAATTCTTTTATCCATCTCAGGCCTCTCTCTCCTGAGCCTGAGACTTATGTCGGCCCCTGAGATGTGTCTCATATCCTCTATGGCATTCCCAGAGCTGGCCTCATCACCTTTCACAAACCCACCTATACTTCTGCCATCTTCATTTTATCAGGCTGTTTAAACCAAAAAGCTAAGAGTCACCTGAAATGTGTGTCTTTGCTTACACTTGGCTGTATCATCATCACCGACTCCTGAAAATTGTATCTTCTTAAATTTCTACTTCTCTAGTCTGGATTCACGCCCTTCTCATCTCTCACCTTGACTATAGCGATGGTCTCCTGATAGGCATTTGTCTGCAGTTTCACACTCGCTCATGCCATCCCTCAGCTGCGGCCATTGAGAATATCTGAAGGAAGTGTGAATATCTATCTAAGGAATATGTGATACTCACCTTCTCAGAGGGTATAAGTTTTCCCCTCTACTTCTGGCAAAGGGACAAACTCCAAGATCTCAGGTAGGGCACAGAAAGCCATCTACATGCTGTCTCCCCTTGGTGTCAGCAGTGACCCTTTTCCTATGCTGCAGAGAAACCAAGATAATCACCATAAACGGCAAGTTGTTTCACCTCTCCCTTCATTGCTACTCTCTGCCTGAAGTATTCTTCACATTTCTTTAATTTTCGTCTTTTTACCCTACTCCATCCCCAATACATACCTATAGTCCCAGCACACAAGGAGGTATGTCGGGTAAATGAACGAGAGAAGAGATGGTACAGTAGAATTATCATGAACATTCAAAATAGGTGTTGAAATCTAAAGCTTTTGCTTTCATGCTTACTTACATATGAACATAATATCCTAACATTCTTAAATGCTGTCAGAATTTTACTAGTAGTTCCACTGGCTTATTCACAATTTGTCCAAACATTTAATAAAAATATTTGGACAATTCAAATAAATTTAGAAAGAATATTTTTCATCTGCTATAAAATGTCATTCCGTTGTATTTAGTTGGTTTTACACCAGAGGAGCAATGGGATGGCAGTCCTTTACCATATATCGCTTCTTACAATATACACATGCATCACTTCTAATGGACACTTTGCCACCTCTGGTTTATTAAAGTTTCTGGGATCATTCTGGAGCATTTGCCTTCCATTTTAGGATAAAAAAAATTTCTGCATTCATGGTACATGAATATTTGGTTACACAGTAGCCAAATTGGTATTATAAAACTTTATTCAAACAATTTGGCAGAGAATTTGATCAGAAGAAATGAAAGAACATGTTAAACTTAGTACCTTTCTTTTCTCCATCTTTCTTTTCTCTTCATTTATTTATAGGCACCTTGTTTACTTTCTCAGAAACGTTTTTAGAATAAATGTCTGCCACTCCTCAACCTGAAGCTTAAGGTCTTCACTTCAGAAGCTGTAACATATGCTGGATGGAAAAGCTGGTTTAAATGATCAAATAATTTTTTAATGAAAGGCTTCCCTCCTATTGATCCACAGATTAAGCATAAAGGAAAATCTAAAAGGGGAAAATAGAGAGAGATGCACGGAGGCCTGACAATACCAAGGAACATTAGTATCCCTTCTCGGAGAGCAGGAAACTAAATGCAAATGGACAGGTCAGTTGCTCGGTCAGGTCTTGCTAGGAACATATTGGCGATTTGGAGATCAAACATGAAGAGCAATGTACTCTCAGGGTCCGGGTGAGCCATCTGGAGAATCACTGTTGTGCCCTCAGCACACTGGCTAATTATAATTAAAGCTGGTCCCACAAATACAGAGGAAGACAGAGAATGAGGGTGAGAGAGAAAGAGAAACAGGAAAACGCTCACCTCTGTTATGTAAGAAAGGTATTAGACTGAGCATTTGGTTCTAGTCTGCAGTTGTGTGTGTGAAGGAAAGGAAGGGAAGCTATGAGATTCTGGCATGGCGATCATTCCATCACATTAGCTGAACTGAAAAGGAGGAGGAAAACAAAACAGGATACCAGTTCCCTTCCTTTTAAAATGTGTTGATTTTTCAGAAGCACATACACAGGAACAGCAGGGTACTTTCTGAAATGAACAAAAAGACAACTTCTTGTGTTAGCCTGGCTTACCCCGTGATGAGCCATAAAATTCTATATTAAAAATGAATAAAAGTCATGATACTAAATCAGATTCTCTGCAGTAGTGTTTTGTTTCTCAGACAGACTTTTTTTTAAAACAAATTACCAGAGTCCTCCAAGTGGGATGATATTTTCAAAACACTTACTTCAAGTAAAAGAAAATGTAAAAGACAAAAATACAGCAGTGAGCCTATGACCTTGACAATAGTCCCCTGAACAAGGTCTCCAAGCTTGCACGACCCTCTCCTTGCTTTACCTTTCAATCTAGACTCACTGTTAAATCTCAGTGGGATTAACCTCCAGCACAATGAATAACTCTCACACTAACTTGTTAATTGCACACTCAATAAATTTTTATAATGGTTATGATAGTTGCAATTTTTTTTTGCTTTGGGAAGGAAATCAGAAAAAAAATCATAAGGGGGAGACTACAAAACCAGCAGAATATGATACAGTCTTTGAGCAAAATGGACATTTGTAACTGTGGTTAGTGGGAGAACAAAAACTATCATAACTTTGTAATAGCAGAAGCAATTCTCATTAATCGAGTCTATGCATTAACCAACTGAACTGCATGCTTTGCACACATTATATCCTTTAATGGAGATAGACATTGTTATGGATGCTTAACAGATAAGGTAACGGGTTCAGAGAAGCTATATAGCCAAGGGATCTTGGTCAATAAATTGTATAACTGGGAATCAAGTGCAGCCAATTCAGCCTTGAGTGCTTGCCTTTACACCACACTGCCTCTTCTCTGAATCTCATAGAATATGCACAATGAACCAAGATGTCATATTACATGAACTTAAATGTGATTCTGAAATTAGAGATAAATTTTGAGGTCTAATAGGAAAACGAATATTTTATATTAATATACCTTTGTACAGTTTCTGAAGCACTTTAATGGAATTAATATTTTATCTTAATATATTAGTTTACAGTTCTAAAACATTTTCACAGTCCTTAGATCATTTGATCTTTACAATATTCCAATGATATGAGCAAAGGCATTGTTTTTTCTACTTTACAGAGGCAGTAACTGGAACTCAGAGAGATTGTGTGGTTCATTGGTGATTCTAAAACTTGCAAAATGAGATTTGGATGTACGCCTTAAGATTCACAGCCCAGGGGCCTTCCTATTCTACCGGTGTCCTGGTTCACCACGGGGATTAGAGCTTTGCTATGAATTCCCTAAAATGGCACTGCTAAGGTATTTAGTCTAAGTTTCCATTTTAGTATGTTTGGTTCATGCGTCCATCTCTCCTCAGCCAGTCCAATTTTCTTCAAAGCTCAAACTTCAGCCTACATAATAATATAGGCTGTAGTGAATTAAATTAGTATTAATAATCATTACTAATTGATGGCCTCTGGAAAGCATGGCCTGAGAAGCAGGAGTGCTCTATCTCCAATAAATCCAGAACCACTCAAGATCAAACCAAAACCTCCCTGGATGTTTCTGAATATCTTCAGTATCATTCTGTACCTACTTAATGTGAAAGGGGTTTTTCCAACATCATCAAATGGCTATCTCAACGAGAGGATAAATTCTACTTTAGCTAGTAAAACCCAACTGTTTGGATATTGTAGACACTCAGTAGTGAATTGATGCTGAATAAATTTAAAAATTAGATGTTAAAGTAGCCTATTGAAGTCACTTCCTACACCACCCTTAGGAGTTTTGCTATTTTCCAATGAAGCAATTTACTTTATTTTTAATCTTATCAGAAGTCAGTACATTAATGAAGCTGTTTGTACGTGTCTGTGCAGAATATACTAGTGAAGCAAATGAAAGACATGAATATTCATGTTTTTGTGAGAATATTGATTATATACAAAATTGTGTGTAATATAAATAAGCTACCAAAACTCATGACAACGTAAATAACTTGAGAACAGATTATTCAGACATTCTTGTACTTGAAATAAATAGGATAATGCAGAAGCATGGACATTTACAAAGTGATGTCACAACATTGTGTTTTTCCTGACCGAGCACTTCCAGGAAATAAGACGTGTTCTACCCATACCAGTGGCCAGCAGAGGGGAGGTGGGGCCGCGGAGGGGATGAGAATGGGGGATGTGCTCGAACGGGTTGCACAGGTGGTTCTGACCTGTGCCTCTTCCCCGACTCCTCTCACGGAAGGTGACTTTGCTTGTATCTTACTGTATGTTAAATTATAGATGTACCAATGGGAAAATTTGCTTCATTAAGTTGCGGCTTATGTATGATATGCTGCAATCTTATAACAAAGATGTTAGTTAATTGGCACTTTTTTTGAAATACTTGCATACATATTCCATATGTGCAGAAATTCCACTTGTATCTTTATTAGTTGTAAACTAAAACCCACCTGGAAATGAATCTCAGTCCTTTCACTCACAACTGTATTCTCCTGAGGAAGTAACAGAACCATCCTGTTTCTCAGTTTCTAGGAGAATCAGCATAGTTTCACTTCTCATATGGTTCTTAAAAGCGTTCAGTGAGAAAACAGGTAGAGTTCCTAATGTGAAAACTTACATAGAGTACTCGCTCAGTGAAATGCTCAGTGAAGCACTTGCTCTGTCCCTCATCTCACTCAGGTGCCCATATTTTAGTAATCTTTATTCAGTGGACAGTCAGCTGTTCCATTTCTGCATTTTGTTTACTATTTAAGACCTGGTCTGGGGCTGGGTTCCCAAGCAGAGCTGGCCCACAGCTTCTCTACTCTAATGGAAAGAAGAGCTTTCTGGGGAACAATACAGGCTCTGGAGCTAGCACAAGAGGGTCACAAGGTGGCCACTGTCAAGGGTAAGATCAGAGGTCAACACTTTTAGGCCAAGACCAGGTCTGCTCTGCACTGTCTCATTGCCATGTTTTCCATATTTTGCTAATCTTTGCCATTATTACTTTTCTCTTCTCACATATTCTATCCAAAAACAAGCAAGTTCTCAGTCCAGGACATTTGCCTTCCATTAGTCATTTTTTGCATGTGAAAGAGATGCTGTTTTGACCATTTCCATGGCAATAGCCCACTTGGGATATAGGCACACACTTGTGAAGGACTGAATTAGCCTTTCCTTTACTGGGGAGGAATAGAGAATTTGGTTCCCTTGCTAACGCAGTCATCTATTACAAGGAAATATATGTCAGGATCAACTTTTCATACTTTGTTCAATATCCTTGCTTTGAGTCAAATAGTACTTTCTAAAATAGACCTTGTTTCTTGGTTCCTCCCTAGAGCCTGTGTCTGTTCCTCAGTCTTCAAACAACAGGTCCTCGGAAGGTTGCCCCTGTTGTGTCAACTTGGATTTTTCTTCAGCCTCAGAATTTAGCTTTTGTGCTTGTCTATGCAATTATCTGCTTCGTGTTTTTCCTTCCCTGAAAGAAGCAGCATGATCTGATGGATGTCCAACTTGAGGCACAAGGGCAAAAAATATTGATTCCAGTTCACTCCTTAGCTGTTGGGATGTGGAGAAGTTACTGACTTGTTCTAAGCCTCCTTTCCCTTGTCTGTATAGGAAGGATAGTAATTTTAGAATAATTTCCTCCTTTTAAACTTCCAGCCTGGATACTTTCACTAGAGGCTAATGGCAAGGGACATTCTGTCTGGGGCAGTGTGACTCTCGATATCCCTCATCTGAGTGGTGTGTGAAAGGTACATGGTGAGCAGCCTGCAGATACTGCGCAGGGTACTACTAAGTGACATTCCTGAGGACACAAAGGGATGATGGTGGCTGAGTAAGTTCTGCTGTCTCATCATTCAGTGAGGGCCCTGGGGCTAATCTGACCACCAGAATCATAAACAGGAAGGGTCTATGGACAGATGGTTGGCTCTGGGTTTCTTCAAAAGATAAAGTAGGAATTTAGTTGTTTGGATGATATTAAAACTTGGCATTCCTGAGTGTAGAAGATGAAACGGCCATGTCCAGTATTTGTATTATAAAGTAGCAATAACCACCTCGAGATCGTTCTAGGTGCCACACTGATTAAGGAAAAACCCAGTTGTAAGCAATTTATAAATCCTTACACTGTTATAGTCAACCTTTAATTCCCTGTATCTCAAAATGACCTCTTTCTCAGGACATTGATATGAATCTTACTCCCCTGTAATGAAAAAAGAAACCCTTGTCCTCATTCTGCTTGGTAAGGAATTTCTTCACCCTTGTGTATGTTTATCACTCTATCGCCTTTCAAATCAGCTTAGCAGGGCAACTGTGACCTTTCCAATTGAAACCAAACATCTTCCTTTTTATCCATGAGATGCCATGGCTTTTGGTATGAAATTACCCAAGGTGATATATTTACTAATTTTCACATCTTCAAATAGACTCACCCAAACCCACCTAACTGCCAAGTCCCCAGATAATAAAGAAAAAGCTCATTTCAGAATAAAAACAACTTCAAATGCAAGCTGAATTTGCTTAGAGAACATTGATTTGTTCCTATAGGAAGTGAGTGATTCCTATCAGATCACTCACTTTCCAGTGCCTTCCGAGTCTGTGGTCAGAAAATATGGTGACCCTGGTCAGATAGAAGAGAATGGTAACAGAACAGGCGCTGCCAGCCCCGGCATTCCACTCAGCAGCGCGGAGAACACAGGCACTAATAAACCAGCTTTAGAATTGTCTTTCTGGGAGTATCTGTGTGTTGCAGAAGGCTCGTTCTTTCTGCAGAATCTTCTGTGCTTTCCTGTGAGACGGCGATTGAAGCAGGGCCTGCTGTGCTCTTGTGTTTTAATCACTTGTGCAGCAACACAGGGTAATATTATTGTATCATCCAGCCAGCTGACAAGAAGAGATTAAACATTATTTCAATAGCAATACATTAAAACTCCAAATGAGTTCGTGGAACGAGGCTGACCTCCAATGAACCTTTGCTATATGACTCAGAAGCAAGCTGCAGCCGGGTTGTGGCCAAGATGGATTTGGAGAAAAGGCAAATCTCGACTTTTTCTGCCTCACTGGATTCGGCATACGCTGCTGACCCAGAGCTATTCAACACAGAGAGAAAAACTACCAGAGTCTCTTAAAACGAGGTTACTAAAAGGGCTGAGAGGACACTTATTTTAAATGGAAAGAATTATTGCTCACAGTGATTTAGAGTCCTGATGGTCACCATGAGTCCCTCCTGAATGCCACTTCTCTTGTGGATCATTTACTGTGTATTGTCAAAATGGAAATGGAAACCCAAGGCAAAAGGGCCACCTTGAAATCTTTTGTCCTTTGTCCTTCCAAGTGGCAGATCGTATTTTTGTAGTTTCAGTTCAAGTCTGCCAATTTGCATTAGCATATTATCCGCCTGGTTACCAAGAAAATGTGCCTGAAGAAAAAAATCAGCGCATGTTCATGGTCATTAGGCTCGATCGTGAGCATGAATCAGCAGTTTTGAACCGCACAGCTGGGGAAGAAACAGGCCTGACAGCCAGCCGAGCACGCAGGAAAACTCTTCACTGCCTGGGCGAGCTTTGCCACATCCAAGGTGCAGTGCACCCAGAGGGGCTGGGACACACGTGATGCAGAGCTCCTCGTGCCCGTAGGTCTGTGTTTTCCTGACTCCTTTTCCAAACGCTGACCAGCTGTAAGGACACAAAATGCATTTGACAGTAGTTATGTGGGAGTCTTTGTATTTGAAAGAAGCAAATGAAGGCAAAAAAGGTGAAAATCCATTTACTCTGATTTGCTTTGCACATTTGATATCATTTTGTAGTGGAAAGCAATACTATAGTATGGCTGATTTGTGCCAAGCACAGTAAATGCCCAAGATATGTGAAATGATTTTAAACTCCCGTAATGCCAGCAGTAATAGAGGTTATAGATTATTTATTCCCTCACAGGACACCCTTGAAATCTTCATTTATTAGATGGAGAAACCAAGGGCCAGGCAGGTCAAGTGACTTATCCAAAATGAGGAGTCACTTGATAGAAAGCCAGGTCCAGAAACTCATGATTTTCCAGAGCTTTCTCATCCCACCCCAGTAACAAGGCTACTGGTCAAACACTGGATTGGCTACCTGTCAGCACTGTGGGCTAAGGCCGCTACAGTTTTGAATCTCCTGGAGAGATAAGATCACGTGACCCCATCAACAGTCATGAACCTCTTAAAGAGCTTTTTATTTCATCAGACTGTTTTCTCAGGAGTCAGAAAGTTGAGAACCATCACCTCTAGGAGTAGCATCTAAAGGAGGTGGGCAGGGATGGAGCAGAACAACTAATAATATCAACCTCTTAGGGTTAGAGTGAGGGCAGAATGCCAACTTGTGTATGAAAGCCCTTTATGTAGAATGCTATGCAAAGGTCAGCTGTCTTTCCTAAATAGGGGGTGAAGAGGCTAGCATGGTCTCAGAGGTCTACCCTGCCCTGATGGAATACTATATTGGCCCAGACATGACAGAATTCTCAGCATGAAGATTAATTTAAACACACCTAATGTGCATGCATGACCTTCACATGATCTGTAGAACTATAGCAAAATTATTTCACTTACGTGGCGGTTAATGAAAAAATCAGAAAATCTTGGATACTGTCCATGTAGTCTTAAGTCACACAGCTGTTCTAGCCCTTCTTTTCTTATTTATAAAATATAACATTTGTATTAGAGCACATTACAAGTTGTAAAAATGTGAAACTAAAAGTAATGTGATGAGCCAAACTTCTAAAATTCAAAAGATAGCTTATTTAATATAGTTTAAGGTCTGATAATAATCAGAAGAAATAATTCAATTCTGCTTTAATTTATTAAAAAGTCAAGGTTTTCAAATGAAGAATATGATCCTTCCAGAAGAACGGCAAAAGCAGAAAAGGGACTTAACACCTTGCTGTGCAATTCCTTAGGGAGGACATACATTTTGCCTGAAGAGACAAACTTTTAAATCAAACTGCACTGCATATCTTCAGAATAGTTACCTTGGTGAGGAGGATGAGAACAAGGTGATCTAGATTTTATCTTTGAGAAACAATTAGCTCTTGAAAAGGAATGTAACCTCCAGTTGGGAAACATTAGAGAGAATTTAAACGTTGAAAATGAAAGTGTGATTAAGTACCAATCATACGTGCCTTATGTCTCACAATTCCGTTGCCTGAATTCAGTATCTCCCCTTGGAATTCCATCTTTTATTTTTTTCTTTAATTGTTGTTCAAATACAGTTTTCTGTCTTTTACTCCCATCCCAGGCAACAACCCCCCGGCCCTCCTCACCTCCCTCCCATTTCCACCCCCTCTAGTTTTTGTCCATGTGTCCTTTATACTTGTTCCTGTAAATCCTTCCCCTTTTCCTCTGAAATTTCCTCCCCTATCTCCTCTGGACACTGTCACTCTGTTCTCTGTTTCAATGTTTTTGGTTATATTTTGCTTGTTTGTTTGTTTTGTTGTTTAGGTTCCAGTTAAAGATGAGATCATATGGTATTTGTCTTGGCTTATCTCACCTAGCATAATGCTTTCCAGTTCCACCTCGCTGTCACGAAGGGTAGGAGTTCCTTCTTTCTTTCTGCTGCATAGAATTCCATTATGTAAATGTACCATAGGGTTTTGATCCACTCATTTACTGATGGGCACTTGGGTTGCTTCCAGCACTTGGCTATTATAAATTGTGTTGCTATGAACATTGGGGTGCATAGGTTCTTTTGGATTGATGTTTCAGGGTTCTTAGGATATAACCCTAGCAGTGGAATTGCGGAGTCAAAAGGCAGCTTCATTTTTAGTTTTCTGAGAAAATTCCAGACTGTTTTCCATAGTGGTTGTACCAGTCTGCAATCCCACCAACAGTGCACTAGTGTTCCCTAGGCTGTGGAGAAAAGGGAAGTCCATCCAGTTTCCTGTCCCTCAGCTGTAGCTGAACATGTGGGAAGGGTCAAGTAGGAAGACATGTGTCAACCCACTGTGATGAGGAGACATAGGAAGAACAGTTGTGAACAATCCAATTATAAGACAGACTTGGAGACAAAGTCTTAGAGATAAACACTTATTGTTGAAAGGAGGTCTGGTAATGTTCCTCTTTTATTAACAGAGGTGGCTGTCCACACAGAACTCCACAGTGTCTTTGCCTTTGTTTTCTGGATCACTGGAAAAATACAATATTCTAATCTGACTTGTTTAAATGTTTGTTTTGGTTTCTCAGTGGAGGGAGGAATAATAAAGGGTAGGAAAGAAAAAAAAGCAGTAAATAATTTAGAAAGAATGTAAAGGCTAGAAATAGTCTTTGTGGAAAGAACATCATATGATATGTTTACAAGAAGGTAAATCTTGTTGCAAGGGAAATGAGGAACAAATCAATATGAGATAAAGGAGGTGCCAAATCATAGGAAAGAGGAGCCAGGGTCATATTTTTGGACTTGTCGGAAAAAACAACTCATTATTGTGCTGTCTGTGCCAGAGTCTTAAGAGTCAGTGTAGTTATTTATGTTCGCTCCTCAGAGCGTGGCAACTCTTTGGTCCCGGGATCCACCTGTCCCTACCGACAGGTATTGTTTCTTCTTCAAAAATAACTATTGTACATAACACACAGATTATATTATAACTGGGCATACTTTCCTCTAAGTAACTGGCTTTTTGGTGTCTCCAATCTTGTTTAAAAAAAACATTTATTTCCTGAGCATGGACTTTGAATTTTTTTCCAGATATTTGGAGACCACGCATGCAACACCACAGTGCACAGCGAACTCAGTATCAAAGCACCAACTGCGAGGACCACTAGGAGTTAAAAGAAACTGCACACAAAGGGCCGACATAGGAGCAAATCTCCAACTTGCTTCCCTTGAGAAGTACGCTGCAGATAAATGGACGGTCTTCTTCTTTACAAGTATTAATGGATAAGGTGCTTCATCACTGGCTGCTTTGTACTTTAGCAGGTCGGCACCCAAAGATAGCTCTAAATGTACAGAGATGACTCAGGCTGTATACCCCAGAGAGGATGATAGCATGGAGAGAGATCACTCACTGTCTTAGACAGTTGACACCAAGAGGTTGGAAGTAAAAACTGAGAGAAATTACATCCAGGACTAGATTTTAAAAGAACATTAGTAAGAAAAGAAACACTAAAAATTCAGAGAGTACATGTTTAAGAGAAAACCATCTTGGCAGAAATGGGGTCATAAAGGGTAAATGAGAACAGTCATTTCTTTATATTTATTGGTGTTACTACATTTTTTTTTATCGCAGATTGTCCCGAAGGAGCTAAACTATATATCTTAACATCAAATGTTAAACGGTTAATAATAATCATGTCCTCTTGTGCATAGACAGACTGAGGTTACTCACACTTAGTCAGACTACTCTGCAGGAAACAATATCTTCCAAATATTCTTCTTAGCTTTTTAAAAGAAATTTCTGTAAGAAAGTAATGAAGGTACTGCTCAGAACCCCAAATTTTATAATGAGGTTTGCATTCTGTACTATTCATTCAAGAAATTTGCGCTGCCCAGGTGGCTCAGTTGGGTCAGCATTGTCTCACACACCAAAAGGTGTGGTTCGATTCCCAGTCAGGACATGTACCTAGGTTGCAGGCTCCACCCCTGGTCGGGGTACAAGTGAGAGGCAACCCATCAATGTTTCTCTCTCATGTTTACATTTCTCTCTCTCTCTCTCCCCCCCCCCCCCCTTGCTCTTTCTCTAAAAGTCAATAAATATTTCCTTTGGTGAAGATTAAGTAAAGAGATAAATAAATAAAGTGAGTTTGAAAAAAAAAGAACTTTTACCTTCTCTCATGTGTTGAAAGGTTTCTAGTCTCTTGGACCTAGGACCCCCCAAGAAAATACTACATTTTTAGAGATTTTTTTTTTTCAACAGACTCTTCTCTACAGACCTTGGACACATAGTTGGCTGGAGTGATTTTTTTTTTAGTCAACACTATATTTGTAATTTAAGTGTGATTAGTTTTTAGCTACGTATTAAGAATGACCATTGGGTCACATCTTCCCTAGGGGCCCTCAGCAGTCTGACCCAGATATCTGGTGACCCTCCCAAGGTTAGGCTGATTGTTCTCTCACTGACCGCTTACATGGAACACACTCAGGATACACCTCACTGACCGCAGCAGAAAGGGAACCCAGTGTCCTAGTTCTAGGACAGCCTCAGGCAATAGGGCACATGGCACCACTAAGTTCCTGTCTACTCTCCAGATGAAAGGGAACTCCACTTCCTCAAGGACCCATGAGCATCCAAAGTATTCTACTCTCCTTTCTCAAACGTCAACATCAGAACCTTCCAGGGAGAGGAGAGGAACTTGAACCCTTTTCTCTTTGGCTGGGGAACTTCTCTTTCAGGAGGTGCATAGGTAGCATTAATACTTGCTTCTGTCTTATCCATTACTTTTTGAATCTGAGTCTCTGTGTGAAGGGCCAGTTGCTTAGGAAAAGTAAAACCTGTTCTAACTCTATTTACTGAAACAGATCGAAGCTGTTAATTAAACCAATAGACAAGGAAATAGTACAAATTTCTACAGAGAAAATAGGTCTGCTGCTTAAACAGAAACTTGAATACTCCATCTACCTTTAGGCACCAAAAAGGTTTTATTTCATCTTTCACAGTTTCCAAACCATCCTGTTTACTCTCTGAAGTATAGGTTGATTGGATGAAAAGTAAACTTTAAAAAATTGTGTTTTTCCATTGCCTTTTTTTTGTCTGATTGAGGACAATTACCTCATGTTTGATTCACTCAGTTTATCTTTCAGTGTGGGCTTCCATCCATATCGGTAGTTGTGAAATCTCCCAAGGTTATCAGCGGAGCCCAGCTTTAGAAGATGCTTCCTTGACTTAATAAAAAGGAGGAAAACAATCTGTACTTAGGTATTTAATTCTGTTTTCACAGTGTACTTCTTTCAAAGATTTTGAAGTGGAGATAGGAGACTTGCAAAATAATTATTAAATCTGTGAATGTTCTTGGCCATGGGAAATAAAATGGCAGGAAAAGTATGCACGGAACACCAAGGGAGAGGACAGAGGAGGTGTGATGGGAAGAGACTGAAGGATGGCTTCTTGAGTGTCCACCCGTGCCTGTATTCACCGAGCCACCTTGAGTAATCACTGCATCTAAGGAAAATGAGTGGGCTTTCTGGGCAAACTCAACAGTATAACAATGCCCAGCCTCCCTTCCAAGCGTATGGCTGCCTTAAAGCCCATACTATGTAGAAATTCTTTGTCTCTTTTCTTATGTTGCTGTCAAGTCATGATAAATCTTGAACTCAAGCATTTATACCTGGATACTATTAGTAATGATCATAGTAACAATTACACTGTCTAAGCACTTACTTACATACTTACTGTAAATGCATTTAAGTACTTACTATAGGCCAGGTTTTGTTAAGGACTTTTTGTGCATTATCTTACTTGTTTCTCACAGCAGCACTTGTGCGGAGTAGATATGATTATTTTTCCCTTCAAAATGATTGAGAAAATGGAATCTCGGCGTAAATAACTTGCTCCAAGCCACATAGTGAGGGGCAGAGCTAAGCGTGGCTGAAGGAAAAGCCGAGTCCGTACCCACCATGCCACAGCACCAAAATGGTAAGGAATGTTTGAGTTTTTAGGAGTCTGCACACACATCACTTGGATGGCTGCTGGGAAAGAAAGTATGAAAATAGCTTGGCTTGTGCAGGGCAGAAAAATGTTCATTCCATTTCCTAGGATATAGGTTGGTGACAGAAGGAGACCCTGGAGAACAGAAGCACTTGGTTTCAGATGAAATATCTGCATTAAATATTCAGCTTTCCCGCGGCTTTATGAGCACACTAGCAGAGGAATGGACAGGCTGGCAAGAGCTCAGGCTGGGCACGAACAAATATCTACCTTTGCCCCATGAAAGGCCTAACACATTACCAACTGGTGGGGTCCAGAAGGAGGGCCAAGAGCACTCAGTTGTTGGGGACCATTGCTGGTTTAAGCGTGATGTCAGTCAGACCTGGGCTCTGGGTTGGTGTAAACTGATGTGGGTTAGTTTCATACAGCTTTCAAGGTGAGCTGAATTCTGACCCTGGGAGCTCAGCACCTTTGCTGTTATTTGGATAAGAGCTGTGTTTATTTGTCCTGTGTCACCTGGGCAAGTGCCAAGGTCCAGGCCTCTGGCCAGAGAAACAGAGGGAGTCGGAGGGAAATTACCAAAAGGCTGGCTCCAGCGAATGGCTCCTGCCAGCAGATCCTTGATCATTCCAAACCTACAGAGGATGGGAAGAGCCAAATTCACTTTGCAACTGGAGGTTCTTTGGGCGTTCAGTCTCTTTGTAACATACTGTTAATATGATTAAAATGGAGGCATTTAGACTTAAATGGTTGTTGAAATAAATTACAGACATCAAAATTGGCAGAGTACAGGTTTTTAAGAACTCATTCTGTCAGCTCTCCCTGAAATTTAATCACTCCAATATCAAGCAATTTTTTTTTCACCATGTGAAGTTTGGCAGTGAGCAAAATCAACAGGGTCACCGCTCTAAAGACCAATCTGCTGCATTTTGGCAGAGAAACGAAGGAGTTTCTCACGTGGAAGCAGACTCCATTCGCAGGACTAAGCGAAAGCAGCTGCTCACTCTTTAAATCACTGAAGAGGGGGTGAAAAACATGCATGTGCATGCATGTGCATGCGTGTGCATCCCATCAGTACCTGGGAACAGAATCTAAAGCCAATTTGGTGGCACAGATTTTTGTTTATGTGATCTGCCATCTTTTAGACATTTTATATCCGTCTTTCAAACACAAGAAGCAGCAAAAATTCAAACAGAAACGTGACCTTAAACATCCATGGGATGCACACACATGGAGGGAGAGAGAGACAGAAAGCATGCACAGCGTGCAGGTGTGAGAGGCACCCTGTGCTCCCATGCGCGCGCATGCACACACATACACACACACACACACACGTGTGCACACTGACGCGTCGGTTGCCTAGGAAGCGAGCAGAAAGCGACTCGAAAGAGCAGAGTTAGCCTCGTCTTGAGGCTCTGACACATCTCAGGCAGTCCTGAGTAGCTCAGAGCCAAATCTTTGAAAAAGGTGAACTTGAATGTTTCTTTGATAATTTTTATACCTCAGATCTTTGGGTTTTTATTGGTTTGCCTGTATGTCCTCAGACTCCTGAAGTCAAGTAGGGAAAGGGCTGGACAGTAGAGGATTGACTGGTTGGCCTAGGAATGAACGAGTCTCCGGACCAGCCATTTCCTGAAGAACACATCTCCTGTCTCTCCCAATGCACGTGCACTCTCGCACACACAGACACACACTAGTGGGTTATCCACTATTCTCTATGTGTGTGTCTACCAGGTAGGAGATAGCTTTCGTTTTGGGGGCATTTTAAAGATTTCCCTACAGGTTACCCAAACAATGGCTGCTGGGGTGGGAAACATAAATGGCCTCAATTCAAGTTGTCTTTTGAATGATGTCCCAGCTGGCCATGGAAATGAGCTTTTCCCCACATGCCTGGGGCAGTACTAAAAAAGAATCAGGCAGTGACCTTAATGAAAATCCGGTTTGGGGACTAGGAGAAATTTAATATACAGTGCCCTTTCTTCAAGGTCCTGACTTTATCTTCAAGAAGGTTATAGCAAATAATATTTAGGGGTGGAAAACACCAGATATAAAATATCCCCTGGGAAGAGAGCTTTACCTTACACTACTCCTGCATCTGCTAGGGAAGAAAACAGAGTGTCAGTTCCTGTGGTGTACTGATATTGGGGTTTTGACATGATCAGACAAAAGACAGAGTGAGCTAGGGTCTGGGACTAGGTTCCCTCCATTTTAGGCCTCCATTCTGTCTAGTTTGTGATGTCAGTTATTCAGGATTCTTATCTGTAAAATTAGGATGCACATATCATCCACCACAGCACTGTGGTTGAGAGGAACAGAGATGATTCTTAGACGTCAAAGAATTTTGGGATGAATGAAGTCCTTTATAAATACAAGCCATGATGTTAGGGATTTACATGGAGGAAGAAATAAAGCATGCAAGCAGAAAGTGCAGAGCTTTATCCTAGTAAGGGAGAGGCCATGGGAGGAAGAGCCTCCTGAAAAGGCAGATGGGCCTGGCTGCCACTGCTGAAGGCGTGCGGCATGAGAGAGTGCTACCAGGGCCGTTTCCGTCTCTGCCTTCCAAGTGCCCACTTGGTTGGAGTACCTTCGAGGTCAATTTGAGTTGAATGCCCAGTTTCTTGATGTGTTTTGATGTCATCATTTCTGAGAAACTTTTATTTCCCTCATCGATTATTCGATATGCCTTTCTATAGAGTCTGAGTTCCTGATCTTTCCCCCCTTTTTGTATTAATGTGATCAAAACAAAATTATTTCAGTGTGATGCAAAGCCCTAGTTGATTCTCCAGCTGACTCTAATTGTGCGTCTGACCTCAAGATCCGAACTGCAGTCTGTCGTTGGTGGTGAATCCTAACAAGAGCGGAGGAGAATGGGAGAACTTCAAGTAAAGCAGACCGGACTCTAATTCCTATGAGGCCTTAGTAACAAGGGAAGAGAGTTACTCCCAGACCTCAGATACTAACAGGAACAAGATTCTTCCTGGGGGGAGTGAACCTCAATGTTCTTTCTGAGAAGCTACCAGCTTTTCAAATTACTAGTTTGAAGACAATCTAGACAGCAGTGTTTCTATAAATAGCTTATCTCATTACACTCCTGTTCATTCTTTTTCTCCGTGGTCTGGTACTCCCCCCTTGCCGACTGTGCTCAGATTCCTGGGCTCCGGGGCAGTCTGCACTTTCATTCTTCGGCATGAGCAGGGCATAAGGTAGGAGGGAAGAGATGAAAGGAATGATTAAGGAATCATTATTCCCTACACCCACCAACACAATGCGTTCCATACTACCTGTCCCAATGGCCCCTAGAGGCCCAAATAAATGACAATTTTGTCAAAAATGTAATTGAATTGTTTAAAAAAGGCACAACCTAGGTAAATCATTAACTTAAGATAAATAAATATGTATGTGTATATACATATATATGTATTTTCTGTAATTATGAATCCATCAAAAACTTTAAACAAAAGGTGAGGAAGACAATGAGCGCCACCTCGTGGAGACACCTACCATTACACTTCCCACATTGTCTCTACTTGCAGCTCCTTTTAACGACAAACCAATATTCCTTGGAGTAAATGTTTTTTTTTTCCCTACATTTCCAAGTTGCTCATCCAAATTGAAATGTGTTCACTACATAAGCAATGTCATGGCTCAGTGTGCCAGGTTACACCTTAGGGAGTGAGCTGTGCTCCTGGAGGTGGGCATTGGTGAGTCAGTAGAAAATGCTTTCGCCACTGATCCCAGCTCGGGCAAAATTCTCAAAATGACAATCATGATACATTCCAGGACTCACGGTGTCTGATCGATGGCGCTGCCTGTGACCAGGTGGTGATGTGCATCCACCATTCCCCACAATGCAGTCGTAGCTCTTGTTTATACTCTGTCCATGCTAGAAAGCCCAGCTGATCATAAGACAAACATTTTCACTTCCTCTCAATAAACTGGCATCACGATCTAGTAGCCTATCTGCACGGATAGTCCTAGAAGCAGTAGTAATGCATGGTTGGGTCAGTTGCCTGAGATACAAGGGGAAATGCTTATTTCTACTCTATTGTACCTAGATATGTAGAGGAAATTGAACTCTTTTCCAGCGCAAATGGTTATTCATTCCAGGGTTATAGGTTCACATATGGGAGTCGAAGGGCGTGAGAATCTATAAGGAACAGGGTTTCTGCTAAATATTACATGAATACAATGAATTAACAGAAACTCATTACTCAGCAAAGGGGAAGGAAGTATTTTTGTAGGGGATGGACCAGGGTAGCCACATCAGAGTTTTTGACAATGAAGGGGAAAGAAACTCTGACAGTAAGAGAAGCTTTTGTGTGTCTTCATTCACTCACTCAGTGAACATTATGGAGTAAGTTATGTGCACCTAGTGTGCCCTACAGGTAATGCAAGAGACCGAGCAGACAAGAATTGACGCAACTCTCTGCCCTTGAAGGACTAGCATTCTAGCAGAAACTACAGACAATAAGTAAGTAAAATAGACTCTTTGTTAGAGGATGATAAGAGAGAAAGAGGGAAAGAAAGCAGGAAAGGAGAAGAGGGGACACTGAGAGGGAGAGTGCTGCAGCTTTACACAAAGTGTCAAGAAAGGCTGCGTTGAGCATGCGTCATTTGAGTTGAAACTTGAAGGAGGAAAGAGCAAGCTTTGCAATTAGGGACAGAAGGAGCAGCAGAGCAACAATCCTGGGGCCGACCTGCGCCTGGCAAGTCAAACCAGATTTCCGAGCACCTGGCGTAGGGTTAGGTGCTTTTCTGCATTTTGTCTCCATGAGACCATGAGGTGGAATCTGATATAAATCCCATTTTAAAGATGAGAAAACCAGCACAGCAGGAGGTTTCCCAGTGTGTCAAAACTGTAAGTGGTGGGCTGGGTTAGGACCCAGTTGAGCCCTGAACTTGGTGTTTGTGCCCACCAAGCTCCGTCCTGATCTTGGTGTCTCTCTCAGCGATCAGAGAGGAGGGGTTGTGGCAACTCAAAAGGAAAGGCTGCTGTTATGGAAAGAGCCTGGAAATATCCAAGGATATAGATTTTTAATTTTGCTAAAACCAACTGGTACTTTTCCTACAGACTCATTTCTTTTATAAGTCCAGGTATAGAATTTTTGTGCCTAAGTATGTCTGATTTTTCACATTTTGTATTTAAATTAGATCTCATAAATAAAATTAAATGTTGTAACAGCATATGAACCCTTCAATTCCCAACCCAGTGGTGGCTCACTGGGTTCATGCAGAGTCCCTGCCGGAAAGGAACAGGGAAAATGAAGTCACCGGGCCTGCCATGCTGCAGAAGGATTGACCCTTGCCCCACCACGCCAGCTGGTGCGGGTATTAGATTTACGTTCGGCATGGAGAGGAAACAAATGCCAGCCCAACAGCACCTGCTCAGAGCAGAGATTTCACAGAGTAGCAGTGGTCTCCAGGCTCCCTTCACCGCACTGTGTTGCTGCTCCTACACGGCTCACATTACAAGCTCTTTGGCGTCAGGGACAGACAGAACAGCAGCCACCACCAAACCCTGCCTGCAGCTGTCCTGTCTCCTAGGAGGGATTTCCTTCCCCCAGACCTGGGGGCCATATACAGAGGGTAGTGGCTAAAGTAGACCATGCGTTTCATATTGGTGGTGCCTGGTAAAGACTGCATGTGACACATCCTTTGCTGCAGGGCAGGGCAGGGCTGAAGTCAGCTTTCTACAGTGAGTAGGACCAACACAAACTGGAACTGATTAAACATGGATGCAGTCATGTGTACACGTTTTTTGTTTTGTTTTGTTTTCTTCCCATCAACCTGCACTCACCATCGAATAATGTTCTCATTCCTTGGTAGTATCACCTGGCTGGTCATTGACGGTATTGATGAACTCACCTGCTGACAATATTACAACCAAAAATCCCAGGTGAGCATCATTTCTAGACAGCAGTCTCTCTGAGATGTAATAACCTTCTTGAGATCCCATTTCAATATTTAAAACAGCAATCGAACGCTTTTTTGGAACCTAGTATAGATTTCTCATGCCTTTATATATTTTTTTCTCCTATTTTCAAAAATAAAGAATGGTTACAATTTTTGAAGTTAATCCATTGGTTGCTTATAACTGTTAAGTTGTCCTAGGGAATCTGGTTCCACCTCAAAGTGAGGTTGAGAAATAACATTTAATGTTTCTGTTATAAAAGGTGATATATGTTATATATATCCTGTTCTTTCCTAGCTTCCCTCTGCCTTTTTTCCCCTGTGCTTCTCATCTAATTGGCTCCTTTCTGTCCCTCATAAAAGAATCCTTCATTGTTTCAAGAATAGGTACCCATTTAAAGGCTCATCTGGAATTTTAGCATGGAAGATTCTACCATAAGTATACTGTCTTTTTTAAATTTTATTTTAATCATTGTTCAAGTACAGTTTTCTGTCCTTTGCTCCCATCCCAGCCAACCCACCCCTCCCTTCCCATCTCCCTCCCATTTCCACCCCCCCTAGTTTTTGTCCATGTGTCCTTCATATTTGTTCCTGTAAACCCTTAGTATACTTTCCACCAAATGAGATGTGAGTTGCTTCAGAGATGAGACCTCAGAAAAGGTTATTGGTGGCCCCCTCCCCAAACTGAAGTGGCTGCTGTTGCCTCCCTTTCCGGATGGCATGTTTTCCTGCTCCACTCCTGGGGGCCTGCTTTCCTCTGGTCTTTCTTTCCTTCCTCTCTCCAAATTTCCAGATAGTAGTACTAATGCCAGCTACCATTACTAGCACATGTTTGCCAAACACATTCTAGAATTAATCTTCATAAAAACCCTGCATAGAAAGAAAGAAATGCTGAGATCGAGAGATCTGTCCAATTTATACAACCGCCTAATGGCAGAGCGAGGAAGTACATGCAAATCGGGCGGACTGGGAGGGCCGTGTTTCCTCCATGCTGTGTGACGCTCTGTGTCCTCGAGCCGCTTGCATTTCGTCATGATCACATTCAAACAGTGAAAGGGTAGATTCCACAGTCAAACCTCCAGACCCTGGAGAGGACAGGTTGAGACAGGCCCCTGACCAGTGTATCTGCCCTGAACCATGTCGGTTCAGCTAGCAATTATGGTCATATGTGTTCAACCAGCATGTGCCAGCTGACATGTTCTATGCGAGGTTCTGGGAATGATGACACAATTGTCTTAAACCACACTTCCCTTCTCTCTTCCTTAGTAATCTACCCTTTTCTCTGGAAAGTTCAAGTTGTGGAGCAATGTCCTCAGGACCTGGTTCTTCTATTTTACATTAAAAATTATTCTCACCCTGCCTTGGCAGAGTCGTATGATATTAGTTATGAGGGATGTTTCAAGTTTTCATTCCAAATGAAATAAAGTTCTCACTTCATTTCACAGTGGACCACATTTCTGAAATCTGCATTTGGTTCCTTTATTGTTTAGATAAAGGACTATAAACATCTGACAAACAGCATTTAGCATGCCTGGTATTTAGTTCATATGGAATTAAAGAAAATGAAAGAGTCTGAAATTCTTCACCAAATAAACCAGTAGAAGCCTGAAAAGGGTCACAAAAAACATATCATACCTCTAATTTGGCAAAACTAGTCCCTTCTTCCATGGACATTGAGGCAGTTACTAAGGCAGTTTTCTTGTCTTTCAGCTTTTTAATTATTTTTAACCAAAAGGAGACACACTCAGTTTCTTTAAGGGCTCCCTGTGTGACTTTTAGACTCCACCTTTTCTGTGACTCCCCTGGGTGTGGTTCACTTGTGTATTGTTCTCAAAATGTCGTGTTCAGAGGTGAAGATAGTGTCTCACCTAGGGATCCAGGGGATGAGAGTTCATGATTTTGTTTTTCCGAAAACCAATTTTCATGCTGGCTTAGATGGTATCTATCTGTTCAGCAGTTTTCTCATGAAATTGGTTTATATCGAGCTAAACCATTTCAATCTTTTCCTCACAAATTCCTTTAAAGCCAGTCCTTCTCCATCCTTAAAGTTAAATTAATCAAATTCAATTAAAAAAGCATACATTTAAAAATTCTCTAAAATAGAAACTTCTCCTTCTGCAGATGAAACTTTATCTTGTTAATATCAAAGTGTCATCTTAGCCTCTTGAGATGTGTTGAATCTTGGTGGTGTGGGGGAAGGTCATGATACCGAAGACACAAAATTAGTCACGTGATGCAAATGGCTGCGGTTAAAAGGCTGGTACATAGGGGCTCATTCTACCATTCTATTTTTTGCATGTGCTTGAAATTTTCCAAAATACAAGGTAGAAATAAAATTGCCCACACATTATCTTCTTATTCACACTTATCCTTCGATTTCTTACTAACGGTGCAGCAGAAAATTCATCCAGGCTTCTGCTAACTCAGAATACATTTTGTCTAAAACATTCCTTTCAGGTAATTGTCTGGTAAATTATCAGAATTTTTTAGGAATTGTAATTAAGCATTACAAGTTAAACAAAAAAAGAAACTTTAAAAAATATCAGAATCTCGATTAGTTTTTTCCAGTCTTGACCATTACTTTGTTGCAATATAACAATACTGTCTTGCTACTTCATGGCTACTACTGCATCAAAATCTGTCACTTATGTATATTTGGGACTTTAGTTATTAGCAGAGCTGAGTTAAAGGGCAGGCAGCCCACGGCATCCATCTATGAGGACAGCTAATGTCACTGGGTGCAAAGACATCACTGGGAATATAAGTAGAAGAAATCAAATTCACCAGAATTCCTCTAGGGAAAGGAATGGAAAGAATTACTTTGATAAGAGTCTGAGGGCAAGTGTAGAGCTTTCCAAGACTCATGCTCAGGTTACAAAACGGAATTTCCAACCTGATTCTGAGGACAGCGAGTTGGCTAAGGGCAAGGTGTATGCCTGCGGAGTGATGGTTTAAAACGTCTGGGATCTGCTCGGAGTCCCTCAGCATGGTTCAGAACAGCTAGGAGCAGCCGTCCTCCTCAGCTTCGCCCCCAGAATGTACAACCTCTCTCCTTAATACGTGTTGAACACATATTTTGAAACCATTGTTTCTGAAGGGGCAACAAATTACTAGGTCAGCCCGAAAACTTCATTTGCAAAAATTAAAGTTATAGCCAGATTATTTGAAAGTGAAAGAATATTTTGCTATCACTTTCCTAAAGATTTACCTCTCAAGAGGATTTTGCTTAGTTTTGCTTTTGAATGTTCCATAAACAGAGTCAGATTGCCATAACCATTTGAAGTTCAAGGACTTGGTGGCAGGGGTGGGGGTGCAGAACGTATACCTAAGATGTGAAATGTCAAGGGAACGGGCTGAGCTGCAGCTCAGGAACACTGCAGGGCACCCCCAGGGCAAAGAGAGACTGTGCCTAGGAGGCCTTTCCAAACCCATGCTGCCAAAGGAGCTACAAGGACTGTTCCCACAGTTTTCCATGATCACTGTAGACACCACTGCTGCCATCCAGAGAATATCAAAGTCAGCCAACCAGCTGCAGGGTAAGAGAAGGGCAAAAATAGTCACAGCAGTAGTTAGTAAAGTTTAATGCAGTTTTTTTTCTTTCTTTTTTTCTTTTACCTTCCGGAAGGCAGAAAGGTGAAAGACATGGCCTTGATGAACCTCTACATCTTTCTCATCAGGCTGTGGAAAATTAGAGACTCCATTTGTTAAGCAGGAAAGTTTAGCATTCAATAGTTCATGAAGGCAAGGGAATATAAACCGATAAGAGCCTTGTCTGTAGTGCCTGCATTTGGACCATCCCAAACAAATCCTCTGATCTCTTCTTGGAAAGTCCATTGTTTGTGAGATACTGTTTTAAGCAGAGGGAGGACAGGGACAGCCACACTGACAAAGAACCACTATCTTTTCAAAAGAATGCTAAAACAGAATAAATGAAGAGGTGCTGCTTTGCAATTTTATGAGGTGCTACAACAACATACTATATTTCCCCACCTGGATTCAATATACTGATCCTCTGGTAGCTGAACTTTAAAACATTTACGCCATTGTGGACATTAGTGTAAGATTCCGCCCTTTGCTGTTTGCGCTGCTGCTCTGTGATCTATATTGTTTTATACCCAACCGGCTCATAGTACTCATACGAAGAAAAGCTCTGAGCTTAGTTAACTCCAGGAGGAAATGCAGAGAGGCTAAGCTTTTTCCAGTGGAGGCATTCATTTAACATCCCTCTGGGTTCAGAGTTATTTCAGGCTAGACAATTTAAAAAAACTATCTTGCCTATATTCAACATTTTCTCTCCCTTTTATGTCTCTTCTCTTTGGAAAATCTTACCCAACATCACCAATTCCCTAGGAAGTACCATCGTTAATTAACTGTCAATATAATTAACTTCTTTCATTGCTCCCTGACAACATCCTCTCCCCATTTACTGGGCACAGGTGGAATAAATGACTTTTACCCTTTTTACTTCGGTGATTGTCCGAATGGTGAGCTCTTCTTCCTCCGCCCTGTGCTTTCCCTCCTATCACTCAACTTTTCCCTTCTCCCCTTCCTCCCCGACTTTACTTGGATGCACATTCTTATCCTACATCCACAACTCCCTGCACCCTCAGCCTCTTTCATGAATATTCCCAACACCTTCTTGCCTTGGCTGACGGTTGACTCACCTTGAAGACACTGTTTTCCCCAAGTGGCAGTGGCCCGATTCTCCACCTGCAGGCACTTGGGCAGCATACTCGTCACCCTTCAGGCTGCTTCCAAGCCATGAGTTCTCCTCTCTCTCCTATAAAATCCCTTGCTCTTTTGAAACTTGGTACATCCAACTAACTCACCACCTCTCCCCATCTCACTTCTTTACCAGATCCCTAGGTCTTCCCTTCATTCTCACCTGGCTTACAGCCTCATTCTATTCCCGAAGCCTCATCCCCATCATGAGTTACTCTCCTGTTTACATGGGTCACCCACACAACGCTCTGACCTCTTGAATTTTTTATCTCCTTAGATCCAATGACCTTCCCCTTTCCCCACGTCAGCTCCTAATTCTCAGGACCCCGTGCTCACCAGGACCTTTTTCTGATCGCACCGTTTTGTACTTCCAACTTCTCAACCCATGAGGTCCACACCTTCTATTCTTCAGCCTCATCAAGAACTTCAGGGGGAAAGGGGAAGGGTTTACAGGAACAAGTATAAAGGACACATGGACAAAAACTAGGGTGGGTGGAAATGGGAAGGAAGTGGGGAGGGCTGGGGGGTTGGCTGGGATGGGAGTCGAAGACAGAAAACTGTACTTGAACACTTAAAATAAAATAAGTTTTTTAAAAAAGAGCTTCAGTCCTTCCACTATTCCTCTTTCTGTCCATCAACCTCCTCCCACCTTTACTGCTTTTTCTCATCCAACTTAGACCCTGTTGTACATCACTTCAGTAACTTCAGTTTGATGTTCTTGTATGCCTGTCCTCCTATTTCACCTTCCCAGCTAAAGCCCAATCTCGGAGTTATAGAGCTCCAACCTAGTTATAGAGCTTCTTAGTTCCTGCCTCTCACAACTGAGGATTCTGGTGAATATTGCATAACCAAGTGTATTCATGTCACTCAAATCTTATGGCCTACAACCCTATTCTTGTCTTTTCAGTATTTGTCCTAAATGCCGACTCTCTTATCTCTGACTTCATGATAGGACATCCCTGAATCTAATGAGCATCTTAGCAGGGTTGGTATGAGTCCATCCAGCATGATTGTCCGCTCCTTTCACCCTTAATCGGATGGGTCCCATTTCGAATTTCCCTCATGAAGGGTGGAAGGAACAGACAAGCATGCCAGACAGACTGATAAACAGGGAAGGTGAAGTCATCTCACCAGAAAAGAGGAAGTTTGGGTGATACATAAACACAAGACCATTGGCTTGAAAGCATATTTTTGCTTAACAGGAAAGTTTTGGAAGAGAAACACCATCCCATTTAGTAGTTTTATTTCTTTTGTAACAGAAAACCTACTTAAATAAGCATTTATCAATTTAATCCAAAAATTTGGAGTTTGTAACAATGCATGGTACACATCAGACTGCAATGAGACCGGCAGCGTTTCTCACTTAACAAAACACACCATCCTTATTTTAATGCTGCAGTTTTTAAGCAACATGGGCTGTCTTAAATTAGAACTGAGTTTCTCATAAAAGAGCCATAAGACATCATTATCTACCTCTAGAACTCTTGAATGCCAAATCCCTCGCTTCGCTTCCAGAGTTATTTTTCTAAAACAAAGATCAGTTTGAGGAATTCTACTCCTCACAAACATTAAGTGGCTTCCCACTGCCTTGAGAGTAAATTTCTAGCAGTGCTCCAAATTCCCCATGATGTAGCATCTTTCTGTTTCTCTTGGTTTATCACCCAGAGCACCAATAAATTAATCATTAACCTCCTTCCAAAGCTTTGCTCAGTCTGTTCCTGCAGTTTGTTTTGCCGTTCCCTGCAGCTCTGCATTTGAAGATCCTTTACTCCTCATTCTATCGCACCTGCTCCCTGGATCCCCTATTAATATGCCAACCTGAAGTCCTCTGTCCCTCTGTGGAACTCAAGAAGCTCTGTCAAATTCAGCTACTACATACTGCTTTGGGTAGTAGCCATTTGAATTCTCATCTGATCTTCACTGCATTGCAATCAGCTTACTTAATACTTTCTTGATTCCCTACAGCAGTGATTCTCAAACTTTAGCAAGCATCAGAATCACCTGGTGGGCTAGTGAAAGCACAGGTTGCTGGAACCCAGTTTTTGATTCAGTAGTTTCGGGGAGGGACCCAAGAACCTACGTTTCTATTCAGTTCCCACATGGTGCTGATGCTGCTGATCAGGAAACCCTCCTCTGTAGGTTCTAGCACAGCACCTTAAACATAGTAGGCTCAGCAAATACTGGATAATTAGGTAGGTGACACAGCCATACTTAGTGATTGAACATTTAGGTGTTTTATTAAGACTTCTAGCAGTGTATCTAAGGATATAAATCTATGGGTTTTGAGTTCATGTGATCTCTAAACATTGACAAATTTACATTTAAGTGTTGTCCAAGCAGTTCTGATATGGACTAGGACCCTAAAGTTGGGTGACAGAGCACATGGAGAATGAAGAAGTATCTCTAGGAAATGGGAAGGAAAGGAAACTGCAGGTTTCCCCGGAAGACTGATGGCAGTCCATGTGATCTCATGACATAAACAAGTAGATGGGTGCTTGGCAAGGCCACACCACAAGGACGCAGCAGAACTGGAGTTCCCTCTGGGCTTTAGTATTCTATGTTCCTGTGGCTCCTTCTCAGAAGCAGTAATGTCTTCAGTGAAACTGAATAACAGAATATTATGACTACTAGCAAAATACCAACTTCAAGACAGCAAGTGAAAAAAAAAACAATTTATTTTGAGTGAGTTGTAATGAGTAGGTGACAAATATGTGACACCAGGCACGTGCTATGCGTTTCTCGGTGGTCCCTAGACGCTACTCATTTCATGCTTCCTGAGCTGTGACATTGGATGCTGACCTTCTCTCTTCGCCTGGTCAGATCTAAGGCTCAGTGGTACTACCTTTTTTTTTTTTTTTTCCCCAAACATGCACATGGCTTTTTTCTTCCCTTTGGGAAAATGGGAGAGATTAGAGTTGCTGCCACCCAGAGGTCAGAATAAGTCAATGACACTGATAAGTTACCAGAGAATGAATCTGTACCTGGGTGTAAGGAGAAAGGTTTTATAAGAGAATTATGAGTTTCTAAACATCATTTATCTGTTGTAAGAGATAACAACAACAACAAATATCTAATCTTCCTCTGTGACAGTCACCTGGGTTACTCCTGAGTCCAGACAGCCTTCTGGTGTGAAGGTGATGTAGCGTGGAGGGCATGCAGGGTGAAGGGAGACTTTTGTCCCTGGACAGAGAGTATCAGCATTACCCAGGAACAGGTTAAATACAGATTCCCCGTTTCTATGTCTGCAGTATACTGAGCGAGACACTCTGGAGCTGGTGCGCCAAAATCTTTATTTCAACAAGCCTTCTAGCTGATCACGATGTAGACTGGGGCTTAGAATCACTGTTAGTGCTTGACTGTCAACAACTTAGGGATCCCGCAAGCTTTAATGTTTCTTTTTTTTCTTTCAGTGACTATCACCAAATCTTAAGCAAGTAGTGCTTCAGGCCAAATTCTGTAGACATTCCAAAGTTGTTTTCACATTAAAGGGTCTTACTGTTTGGAAAGATTTTAGAAAATGCAAATGTTTGGGAGTGTTTTGCTTGTGTTTTTCTTTAAAGCTTTGTTTTGTATTGAATGTACATTTGAGGATAAACATTTAAATTGTAAGAGAGAAAAGGGCTTTGTTATAGAAGTTTGGAGGTTGAAAGATCACTCGAATATCAGGCCTAATCCTTATTTCAGAGTTGAAAACGAGACTTAAGTGGTTGAATTCCTGGGACCCCAGAGCACTGTTCACCCAGTTTTCTCTGTCTGTCTTCCCTGGGACACCCCACTTGCACTGGGTTTGCACATAAGAAAGAGAGGTTAAATACTAATAGTTATAATAATAAATAGTGTTTTTAATTTACCTTGGTCATCACTTATCTTACCCTATAAAACAATACCTAGGTTTAAAGTCTCCATACAGTAATTTAGAAAGTCTCTGTTTCTCTTTGGATCTGTTGAGGTTTATAGTTTTCACTCAGTTTTATAAATATGTTGAAGTAGTGAAGTATATCCCTTGAGACTCCTATCGTGGAAATATTCTCCTCACCCAATACACACGCCACACCCACATGCATCGCATGCTTTTGTATCCAGTTTCAGAATTCCTCCCGGGAACTCTCAGGCTCTACAGAGCCCAGGTAAGAAGTTCTGCTTTAAGAATTTCTCACTCAACACCAGGGGTGAAGAACACATCCTTCCCAAATTGTCCTTTGCAGGTAATGACTTTCTTTGGGAAATTCTTTTGCTTCTCCTGGAATCCCTTGTCAATACCCATCACCTTGGTTTTCTCTTGGCTTCACCTATGAAGCCCCAAACTCAGCCCGATGTCAGCAGCAGCATCGAAGAGGCTGGTCCTCCAGTTTGCCCACAGTAGACATTCTGTCTCCTCTTGCACAGGGAGGAGACTTGTCCTTCCACAGGGCACTGGCGCTGTCAATATTATTGGAGGGTGGGGCAAGTTCTGAGGGCAGTTTTCTAACGCCTCATTACACCAGAGGTAAGGGGAGCATGCGACTCCCTGCTGCGTGCTGGACCTACAGATGCAGCAGCAATTTTATGCACATTTGCAAAGCGTGCTTATTTTAGGATTTTGCTTAGAAATGAGTCACTTGAGTTGTTCTTTCTAGCTCACTTTTTCCTCTGCGTCTGTCTCTCAGAATGATAACATTTCCAGCTAGTTGCCACAGAGAGCAGGTTAGTCTAAAATGTGTTCCAGTGAAGCTCTTCCACTCAAAGTGCCAAGGGACACGTCACAACAAATTTGCAGTTTGCACAATAAGGAGAGGGCAAAAGAGGCCAACGGGAAGGCTTGAGGGGAGCACAGAGGATGCCTCGGAGCGGTGGGAGCAGAGGCGCCGCAGAGTCCGGAAGTATCGAGAGGACAGTTAGAGAACCGACGACCTCTGCTCGGTAGGCAGACGATGGGGCTCAGACATGGGTGTCAGGAGGTCCTGGGTAAAAACGTGGAAGTCTTACTTAGGTGTAGTTCCTCTAGGGTTCCTTAGCATAGGTTGATTGATTGAGCACAGAAACCGCAAGTCAAGATGAAAACCGTTCATCATGGGTCCAGAGGTTTGAACGGGGGTGTGTTGGGCAGCTGAAGGGAGGAGCGAACTGACTGCGGGGCACAGCTGAGAAAAGCGCAGAGGCGGTCGCGCTGTTGGAATTGGATCGGGTCAGAGACAGTGGCAGGAGGACTCGAGGGGCCAGTGAGTGAGTGTGGAGGACTCCACAAGCCCGGTCTGTTTATTTTTTTCTAATATGTTTCCACTGTGAAACATTTTTTCTTAAAGAAGGAAGTGCCATTGCTAGGTAGGTTGAGAAAAAGATCTGGTCCCATTTTAAATCCTTTTGTGGAATGCTCAGAATGACCTGGCAGATAAGGAGTCAGTAGGTAAAGAGGGATTTTAAATACAGTTAATAGTTCGAAATATGAAAATTATTTTAAAATCTTATTGAAAGCCAGTAGATCATTTTTTAAAGGGCATCCTTTGAAATGGAGCTATCATCTAGAAAAACGGCACAGGTTTCCCAGTGTCTTAGGTGAGCGTTAGTACCCGTGTTGGAGTGATGAACAGCTCGTGTGCTCCTGATTCATGACGACTGTGCATGCGCCGTTTTAATCTTCATTATCCTCCATGGACATTGGCTAATTTATCTGCAGCCGGGCTCCTGAGCCGTGCAGTGTTGTTCTGTTATTGGGCAGGCAGAGGAATTAATGCAAGGTGAAAGGCCTCGATTCTCCAAGGTCCCATTTCTGAACATTGATCCAGCTGAAATATCAGACAAATGGCTGCCGGTGAGCAAACACTGAAGTAGCGTTTGATCGAAAAGCGTCGCTGGTGTTTACTTACCCAAGAAGGCTTAAATGAAGTAGGGACCTGGAAACAATTAAGAGCCCCATCTGTATTTCCACTTTAATGCTCCCGTTATAATGCCAGAATCTTTGCTACCTGTGGAGAGCACCAAGGAGTTCCCCATATCCTTCCCTCCAGGGACAGGGAGGCAGCTTGCCTTTCCTGTGAGATGCCCGGTTCTCTTTCTGCTTCAGTCCTAATGAGACCTCCTCAAAGTGAGCATTCTCAGCCTCAGGGAAGTTTGTGCTGCTCTCTCTCCAGAAAACATCCTTCAGTTGTTCTTTCCTCCCACCCCGGCGGGCATACGAATCCCTTTTGTCACATACATTCAAGATAATGGAAGAGCTGGCTAGCTTCCTAGCTTCCTAGGACCTGTAAAACTCTACTACCCTCTTTTGGTGATCTATTTTTGTACTTTTTTTTTTTTTTGGTTTACCAAAAAGTGGTGCCAGTTTGAGTCTTGCCTCTGATTTCTTTCTTAGCCAAAACTCAAGGGCCAAGGTCTAACGTCTGGTGCCGTTAGCATTAACACTAGCAGAGCACTTAGATAAGGCTTACCCCATACCAAGTATTGCACAATTGTGAACAATTATGTCTTGTTTCATAGCCATCATAATTTGATTAGTACATATGATAAAAGAAACTGAATCTTTTTATCTGGCCAACAGATTGCTTTGAAATTTCCGGAAAAATGGTCACGATTTGTTTTATTTTTTACTGTTAGAAAAATATTAAAGAAACTGTAACCTTCCTTATTAACAAATAATGGCTTGCCTGTAGGTGCCTAGAACTATGGGAATTTTGTTAACAGTGGTAAATCAGCGTGTCTCCAGATTTATGCCACTCCTGCCTGTTCTTTCTTTCTTTTCTGAAATTTCCCTTCAAAAAACTACTGCCACTTTCCTACACTCTCCCCCTCCCCCTTCTTTCATAGTCATCTCTCTGACTAACCCTGGACTTCATCACCACTGTCTTTCTGCCGTTTTCTTATAGTCCATACAACTTCTGGATGCTAGAAGTGGGTAAAAATGGAATAGGTCTATCCAACAAGAGATTATAATAATGATTAGAAGAGAAGGGGAGAAATAGTTCTTTTTGATCCTGGCAAAGGAGAAAAGGTCTTCAAAAGACTCTGACCTTAAATTTAGCTTAATTCTCCTTGGCTTTTCTTCTTTTTCCTCATAGGAATAATTCTTGTCTGAGCAATTTCTCTTGAAATGGTGTCAGCAAAGAGGTACAGCAGTGGTGAGACTTTTATTGACTCTGGCACAGGCCTGTCCACAGGGCAGAGAACTCTTTCAAAGCTAGAAAGCAGTAAGTGGTTGGAAAAAACAGAGATTAGATCTGGGAGGGGAGAGGAGGAGGACAAGGCTATTGACAGCCTGCAGGAAACAAAGTGGAGTCAACTCCGAGTGGCATCTTTTGGGGCAGTGCAGACACAACCAGGGACTTCGCCCTTTTTTATAAGTTGTGTTTGCTCCCCTGTGACAAGCTGCCAGAGTAGCCTTTTGGGGACGCTTCTGTATTCTCTTCCATTCCAAAACAGAATATAGACATTGATATTGTTGTTCTCAACCTCAAGGCAATAAAAGATCGCTTGTGAAATGAGCTGGGCACCCCACAGCCCGACGCTCGGAAGTCGGACCGTGTGACGGAAGAGGCTGGATGGAGGAAGGAAGTGGCTGGTTGGGAAAGCTGGTTGTTCTGGGAATGAATTCTGTTTGGGGGAATGATGTGCCAATATCATTTGAATAAAATATACTTAAAGTTTACATTTGAGTGTTTTTATGATTGAGAAATGATAGGAGATCATGTCATTGAGACATAGTCAAGAGTCATACTTAATTGAGTCATACTTAATTTTGTCATTGATGAGGGTGATAATGTTACAGAGATTTCATGGGAGAGTCATGCTTTGGGGAGATGTTCTCTGAAATACTCTGAAATATTTATAGGAGTAGTGTCATGATATCTACAACTTACTTTAAAATGTACCATATATGTCATATATGTTTGTATATGCATGAATATACACATGCAATGCCACATTTATTTAGATATACACACATTAAATGTATATATATGTAACTCTATATAGAGTTAAACACAAATGTACACATCAATATGAGTCTCTGCTGCTTTATATATATGCACATACACATATATACACATGCATATGTCTGTTTATACCTTTATCACTTATATAATCTATTGAATGTGTATGTGTATATATATATATATATATATGGCATGCAAATGGAACAAATGTTAAAAATCTGTGAATATAAGTGAAACGTATATGAGAATTTATTGGACCATTCTTTTAAAATTTTCAATATAAAATCTTTTGTGTAAGTAGTTTAAAGTAAAATACTTACCATCACATCATGTACTATGTCTATGCGTGTTCTCTTTTCTTCTTTTTTTGATTATCTTTTCTTCTTTCTTCCCTTTTCCTCTGCTAAGGTTGTTCACTTTTCCCCAATCATAAGAAGTCCTCATTATAGTTATTTAAATATACCTTGGGTCTGGTTACATGGCCCTAAAAAAGTAGTTTCTGAAAAAGCATAAAGCACAAAAGGGCAGAGCGTTGTAAAAATGCCAGGAGTGGTGATAATTGGCAGCTCCGGAGGCTGATCTGTTCTCCATGAGGGGCAGTGCATGGTGCTGCATGTTAAATATTTTGCAGACAGACTTAAGAGGAAGGAATCAGTAGTTACACAACAACAAAAACCCAATACCCAAAATTGGTATCTTCAATAAATACCAAAATAGATAAGTATTTTTATTTCAGAGTGCTGGTCCAGTAATGCAAATACCAAGATCATCTTTTCTTAGGACTTTCCTCCCTAAGGTGATAGTTTGAATGCCTGTGGAAATAATGAACATTTATTTGGAAGTTGCCTCGGGGGCCTGAATTATGGGCACAGTTAATGATACAACATTGAAAGATATTCCTGTTGAGCCTCCTGGTCAACTTACCGGGCAGCTAGTGTGTGTCTTGATTTTTAGGATAAAGACCTCAGGGTTCTGGGCTATTTTTCCTTTTGCTCTGCTTCCTTTATCAGGTTAAGTCTGGGATAGACGCAGGAAGGAGACAGGTCTGGGTGCCCCTTCGGGCCATCATTCTCTTGAGTTTCACTCCTCCTGGTGACTGTAAAATGAGTCCTTTTCAAATTGTGTAATTAATCTTCATAGTTTTCCTGACAGAGGAAGGGAATGGCAACATTTTATCATCCCAAACTATAAATCAAGAAAGCTGGAGGTCTCATGGAGAAATTATTTTCTATAACTATGCAATGAAAACTCAGTTTATCCATCTACCTTTTCCACTCCACATAGATGAAAAACTAAATGAAATACAGGAAGATGTGAGGAAAACAAGAGGTCAGGACATAGTTTCTGCTAACTAAATAACAACAACAATAGGAGGGTGTGAGTGTGTGAAATTGCTATGCAAACTTTGCCCACATGTAAGCACTGAGTACTATTTTATTCATCAAAGTTTTCATCATTGGTTTCTACTTAATCATCCTTTGTATTTATAATAGCAGAATAATGAGAAGGAATTGAGAAGGAAGAAGAATAAAGATTTACTGATTTTGGAAAACTAATTACAAGCAAGTCTTGAGTGAAAGCCATCATTCTGAAGATTTTGAAAGACATCGTTGAGTGAGAAGCAGGGCAAGTGTATTCAAATGGAAGGCGTAGCACGAACAATGAGGTATGTGAAAGAGGATGGCAAATAAAACTCTTTGAAGGCAGTGGAGTGGTAAAGTAATAGGAAATATCTCAGTCAGGGTCAAGATCAAACATGGGAGGATGGGAGGTCCAGTAGCTAGGAGGCAATAAAGCCTGACATCTTAAGTTGTGTTTTTTTTTTTTTAAGATTTTATTTATTTATTTATAGAGAGGGGAAAGGCAAGGAAGAAGAGAGGGAGAGAAACATCAATGTGTGATTGCCTCTTGCATGCCCCCAACTGGGGACCTGGCCTGCAACCCAGGCATGTGCCCTGACTGGGAATCAAACCTAGTGACCCTTTGGTTCACAGGCCAGCACTCAGTCCACTGAGCCACACCAGCCAGGGCCCAACAGGTTATGTTTTAATGGGATTCAGGAAGCAGTAAAGAACAACTGTAGGTGTGGCTCAGGTGTGGCTCAGTAGGTGTAGGCAGTGGCTGGGCCCAGGCTTGCGGTCCTGTTTTTTCGTCTGGGAGAATTTCTAACAGGTGATTTTTAGGAAGCTCTGCATTACCGGCCTTGCCCCCCTGCCCCCAAAGAAAGACTCGAGTCCCCTGTCTTATGTAGGACAATCATCCATATTGGCACACGGGGAAGTGGCAGGGGCTGCTGTGACTCCCTGGACCTGCTGTCCCTCTGTGGCGCTCACAACCTCGACGTGAGGTCCTGTAGTTTTCCCTCCCTGCTTCTCAGTGTTGTGGGAAGAAAGAAATTCTAAAATTCACTATAAAATGGACTTTCCTCTTTTCCCCTTTATTATATTCTGTTAGCAGGGTACCCAAACAGGACTCCCTGTACCATCATCATATCATACATTAATCATGAAATGACTGTTAGTGTTTTATATAAATCCATAGGGGCCTGGGCTGGGGGACAAATCTGTGTGACACGCCATAACCTCTGTACTTGCATGGAATCTTTGGAAATATAAGATGCTATGCTTATTTAACCATGTTTATATAGTTCTTATTATGTGCTATGCTCTGTTAAGTGCTTTATTTAATTCTTGCAACAACCCAGTTCCATAACTATTATCATCATCCTCATTGTTTTTGTGTGTGGAAACTGAGACACAGAGAAAGTAAGTAACTTGCTCTACATTAAACAGCTAGTAAGTGGGGAAGCTGGGATTCATTTCCAAAGACCTGGTGCCAGATTTTTGGCCTTTTAACTCCCATGCTATACTGTCTCTTGAAATGAAGATGCAGCTATGTGCACCTCCAGGTGACATTACTTATGTGCAGATTAAATCTCATAGTTCAGAAACTTGAAAAGAAGCCTCAGACATTGAAAGGCAGCAAGGGATCTGTGCATTCTCCGTCTTCCCCAAGTTATCCCACTTTCACATTTCATCTGGCCATGGTGCTGGGGAGCTGAGGCATTATGCATATTCCTACACATTCCCCGGGCATGGGTAAGAACTAAGGCCCACGGCCCTCCCCCATAACCCTGTCCTCCCTACCTCATACAGTAACCCTTGGGATCCTTGGCTTTTTATTGATGTAAGGAGGAGAGACTTAAGATACAAGGGGAGTGGAAGAAGGGTCATTGTCCTATATGGTTTCCCTGTCATATCGTCTTCTCTTCCTCTTGCCATCACAAGACCAACCTTCAAACCCAGAGGTAGCTGTTACATATAATTTAGCAATGGTAATTTATCTCGGCAGAAACTGTCCTGCCAGGACACCATAGAGGAAATTGAGTGACTTTAGAGTCACTGGCCCAAACCCATTTTAACCAGTAGCTTACATCCATGCAATTTTTTTTTAAGTGGTAGTGGCGGGATGGCACTGAGGCTTTCTCCCTCAGCAGAAGCCTGTGAGCTGGGCAGTTCCAAAGGTGTCTCTGGATAGGGTATACCCTGTGACCTACATTCCAGAACACCTCTATTGGAGCCAGTTTGCATGCTCACTGCATGCCAAATCTATTTTGCACTTTGTTACTGATTGTATTCTTTGGTTGATGCCTGCACTGCCATTGGTGGTGTCTATTTGGTCACTTCAATGGCCTCCGTCCATCCTACCCCTGAAAACTCAATTGCTATTGTCCAGGAAGTCTTCCATGCTTATTCCAGCTGGAGGTGGTCTGTCTGATTACGTGCTCCCAAGATGTTTTAATGTATGCATCCTTTATTTGGTATTTCTTATTTACTGCTTTCCATAGCCTACTCATGAGTCCATGTCTCTTTTCCCCAACTACATTCTACACTACTTAAGGCTACATAATATGTGGCTTAATAAAGTCCTGTTGATTGAGAGTCTTTTGCCTCTGAGAAATCGCTGGGGTCTTGGTTATCCTTTGTAAATCAATATCCTAAAGAGCTGCCCATTACCCTGTGGTACAAGTGTTGTAGAAGTATATGAAGAGCAACCCAAGGGTAGAACCCTTTATGTTAACCAGGGGGAAGGGGACGACATAAACAGTTCAGAGAAAGTCATATCAGAGGAGGCTTTGACACAGAGATACAATGACTTTAATTGCCTAGTTTTATAGTGGTGAGGACATCAGACCCCAGAATCCAAACCATTCCAAATAAAGTCACCAAAAGACAATGGAGGTAGATGGGTGGATTCTTAGAACTCTTCTGCATCCTGAAAACAAATATAAGAAAAGAGATTCTCGAGCTAGAACTTCAATCTTAAAATCTAAGGGGAAGCCAATGGTTATCCTAGTTTGACCTTTAGCACAAAGTCTATTTCAGACTAAATTTTATTATGGGAGCACATTCCACAATATGCTTGTAGTACAAAACAGAATCTAATCAGAGCTGACAGCAGCTCCTAGCTTCAGCAGAACTACCAGCAGTCTGAGCAGGAACCTGGCTTGGTGGGCACGCCAAAGGAAGATCTGGTGGAACTAGAAGAAGACAGAGCACCCAGGGTAACTGGGGGAGTTGCCCAGCAGGCACAAGGTGGCTGCATGGATGAACCTGACCAAGGTGAAATGGTTGAACTAACTCACTGGCAGCAGAAGGTAAACAAATGCTGCTTTTGAAGCCTATCAACAAGAACTTAATGAGAACCCAAGTAGCTCAGGTATATTAACTCAAATCAGAGAAAACACAGGAGGAAGAGATGGTTTAAGAAAATAATTCTTTGAATTAAAAGGATTAACATTAAACTATTCTATTCTTTCCCTGAGGGTCATTCCTAGGAAACAATTTTTAGAACTATAAGCTCATTTGCCAATAAAACCCTTCAATTATGTGGTTTATTTTCATCACATTTGCTAGGAAAAGAGGATAGGAGTCTTGCAGTCATTGTACAAAGAGCAAGACATAAAACTATAAAAAGATAAAACAACTTCCTCACAGCCAGGCAATGAGTCAGCATGGGTCCAAGTTTTGGAATGTATAATAGATCTCTTGGCACCAACTCTGGGAAGATGCTCTCAAACCCTAAAATCCTGTAGAAACAAACAAAATAATTACCAATAAAGGCTGTTTGCCTTTCACACAGTAACCACTTCCCTCATCATGTTGAACTGACTGCACACAAAGAATTACTTTTATTTCTTTTTCTCTCTTTAATTATTTTATTAGTTATCTTTTTTTCCCCTGTGGGTAGCATCTGTGTTTCATATAAATTTCAAAGTTTATCCATTTTTATGCCCAGATGTTACCATTTTGTTGATTTCTTATGTATCCCCCTCAGAGCTAATCTATGCACCGATAAGCTTCTATGTACAAATAGTTGTATTTTGCACATTATTCTGCACTTTGGTTTTGTAGTTAATCTTGTACCATATAAACTTTCACATAGTTTTCTGCCTTATCCTTAGATGCCATGATATTTTATTATACATATTTATAAGTTAAAGATACAGATATATTTAATAGCTGTGTACTGATGCCTATTAAAATTGTTTCCATTTTATTTTATTTTTTTTTGCTATTACCCACAGTGCTTCAATTAACAGCTTTGTTCAAGGGCATTTTGCATGAATGGAAGTATATCAGTGGAATAAATTCCTAGAATTGGAATTTATTGGGTGAAACAGTGAAGTGCATCTATAATTGTGATGGATATGACCAAACTGCTTTCTATAGAACTTTGACCAACTCATATTAACAACAACAAAGGACGAGAATGCCAATTCCTCATACTCTGGTCAATGAGCATTATATTTAACATTAAAAAAAATATTTCCCATTTAATTATGCAAAATGTTATTTTTTATTTTACTTTTCCCTTTTTCTTACTTTGAATGAGAATGAGCATCTCATTATATTTCTATTTTAAAGTCACTTTTATTTCTTGAACAGCTAGCATCCATTTTAAATATATTCTCATGTCTTTTAATTATTTAAATTAATGAAAAATTTAAAAAATTAACAGCAGTTCAAATGGATCCATAATTTATATCTTGGTGATATAAATTCTCACATTTGCACTTGACCTCTCATAGTTTCTTCTGGGCTTCTTCATTTCTCTCACCTAAAAGCAGAGAGGGCTGTGTTTGCGAACTGCTCCATCACCAAGGTGGCCTTTATCAGCATATCACTGTCATGTCTCCTTGGCAAGCATGTATATCTGTCCCTTTGTTATCTGTCTTTAAATGTGAAAATCCACATGAGCACAACCTATATGGTTACATTGACCAATGAATGACTGGGTTGGCATCAATGAGGGAAAATGGCAGAATAAAGCCGAGAGTTATCCATTTTTTTCCTTTGAAAAGGATTATGAAGGGATTAATAGAGGGTTTTTTTTTCCTTGTGATGAACACATTTTACATATTCTTTATGTGACTTCAGTTCACGATTAAACCTAACTTCCCAATTTCATCATCAAGATTCTTCTCTAGTTTCAGAAATGGAAGGGAGGTAAGCTCTCTGAACCTTTCAGGACGTTCTGAGGTTGGTATAGGAAACCCCACGTCAAAGGAGATGGCTTTTACCAGAAAAGGAACTGACTTCATCTTTTCATCTGGGAAGGTTGCCCTGTCCACGACAACGGCCTGGGCGAGACTTGCAGGCGAATGATTGATGCCATCCCTCATGAGTGCTGAAATCTCCCTGGGTTGGCGCAGGCTGCATTCCTCTAATCTTATTTCCGTGAAAACGCCAGTAGACAGTGATAGCCTCTATCTGGCAACCCTCTTCTGGGTCACGTGACTTAACAAGGCAGATGAGAGGTGGGCAAAGGAACTGGGCTGGTCTCTCTTGTCAGTTTTATTGACAGAAAAATGAGTCATTAAAAAAGGGCATCTGAAATTATGGACTTAATTTAGTTCCTGTGTATTAACCAGCAATTCAATAAGGCCTGGAAGCAGTCTTCATGCACCTGAAGCAGCTGAGTGTAACTGGTTTAAAAATCCGTTCAGTTTATTCCTAGGAAAAGTCAGAGAGCTGCCAAATTCCCTCTCCTTCTCTGCAACATTTTGTCTGCAAACCTGGAAAATATTCAGCCCTATGAAAGATGGTGCTAGCATTTCACTGCCTTTCAACCTCTTTCTCTAGGTACAATTTTGGAAAAGCAAATAAATGAGAGTCTTTCCTGAAAGACTGAGAGTTTCCTGATTTGAGGATTTGGTTTTATCCTTTGAAATGCTGTGTTAAAATCTTCAATTTTTTAACTTTTGATACCACTGTAGAAAAAGGAAATTTGTTTAAAAAGTCACCCATTTAGCTTTAATTACATTTTCTATTGTTACCACAAACACTGCTGGTGAAATTACTATTTACTGTGGAAATAATTAGGGAAAATTTAACAAATTTACAAAAAAACCCCTAAATGCCTACAAATTGTAAAGCAACTATACTGAACATATTAGCCTTCATACCTTTTTTTAAAGAATGTCTTTTAGTAACATTTTTTAGATCTAAAAGCTAAAGTCAAATTGAGAAAATGAGAATATTCTGTTTTTTGAATGGAATGCCTTTTATACAAATATATTTTAAAAAAATAAGGAGTCATGCAAGTAACGTGGAATTGTACTCGAAGTTCCCGCTGCATATTTCCAAGACCGTGATCAGACTGGATCTGTACCGGCCCTCCCAGCCCAGCACTCAGAGGCCTGTTTTGTACCACAGTTCCCTGTGTAGTATACCCTGCCCCTTTTCATGGGTTTCTCCCTAGGAACCTTGATATCTGTTCCTGCCCACAGATCTTTTGGTCCTTTAGGATACAAGTTATCAAACTTCAAATATCAAAGTTCCTCAGTTCCTTACTTCCCCGAACCCCTTGGGATTCTCATGCACACGAATACAGTGCATCTTCTTTTCAGGACTTCGGGAGGGCCTCCTTCATCTCTGGTCTGTTCTCCCCCTACACTGTCTCCGGCTCTGCAGCCTGCATAGGCACTACTGAGAGGACTTCACGTCACCCTGGGCAGAGCCAGGCATGTCTGCCCAAGGTACCTCAGCACAGAAGAGGAAGGTGTACTTACAAATGGATCCTCTTCCACGCAGCACCTAGCAGCGCCTGGCATTCCTTTGATTGGGGCAGACTCTAAAAGTCAAGGATAGTCCCGTTTTTGCTCTACCTCCTGTTATTTTTTGTGACCTTGGGCAAATCTCTGCATTTCTCTGTAGGAATGGAAAAAGAATTTTCAAATTTCTCTGCTGAGTACATCAGAAGTTTTAAGAGTTTATTTTAAACCTCAGGATCTTTTTTTTTTCACCCAGAGTTTTATAAGTGCAAATTTTACAATGATATTCTCAGGTGTTACTGAACTATAACTTTATTTTCTAAAACTAACTTCCAATGCATGACTCTGAACTCCCAATTTGTCTTATGCAGAAGACTTCATTCGACCAATTCCATTTAAATCAAATAAGATTTGATGACTTCTCAGTCACTCTGGGTTGAAAATTCAGACACATTCAAGACCTCTTACCTCTTTCTCCTTCCTCATCTGGGAAGGAATGTGGTAACGTGACATGATGCAACACGGTAAAATGGAAGGCAGTGTTTTGAGGAGTGGCAGGGTGCTTCACAGTTTCCCAAGTGCATCCCAGTACTGCGAGTGGCCTGGGCTTCGTTCTCAGGGCCGACCTTCCCTCCAGACACACAAAGTCGTGCTCAGCTTGCTCTCCTCTGCTCCTTGACTCATCACTTCTCCCACCTCAGGACCCAGGCCTCCCTTCCACACAAGAAGTGCTGTGATGGTTAACGTTGTGGTACCCAGATGAACCATCACTATTTCTGAATATGTCTTTAAGGGTGTTTCTGGGTGGGTTTAGCATTTGAACTGCTGGACTCAGTAGCGTAGGTTGCCACCCGCAATGCGAGTTGGCATCAACCAATCTGTTGAGGGCCTGCATAGAGCAAAGGGCAGAGGAAGCAAGTGTTTGAGCTTTCTCTTTCCTGCCTCAGTGCCCGGGCGGAGACATCTCATCTCATGTTCTCTGGCTTTTAGATGGGGATTTGTACTGTTGGCTTCCCTGGTTCTCAGGTCTCTGGACTCAGACTCAGACTAAATTACACCACCAGGTTTCCCAGGTTTCCAGCTACAAATGGCAGTGGACCATGGAATTTCTCATCCTCGGTAATCATGTGAGCCAAATCCATCCACCTAGTAAATACATCTCCATATGTGATATCTATATATTTATTTTATTTATAAATAAATAGATCTCATATGAAATATATAAATATCTCTGTATGGAGATTTATATATACACATATATACACGTCTTGCTGGTTCTGTCTCTCTGGGGAACCCCGACTAATAAAGTGGATTAAGACTAAAGAGATCTAACCCTTCTCCATTCCACTCTCCATTTGACCTTAGCAATTTACCTGACCTCTCTGGGCCTTAGTTTCCTCATTGGTAAAACAAAGAAGCAAGACAAGCTCAAAGCTCTCACTTCTGAAATCCTGTGACCTGTGAATTGTGAATGCTCAGGGTTTTTGGACTCTCCCAAGTCCTTTAAAGCCACCCCTGTAACTCCTCTCAAACAAATGTTAGCACAACCAGAGCCTTCAGCATTTCTGCAATTTGCATGCAGTTCAAATAGCCCCCACACACTGGGCTTCTGCCAGTTCCTGTAACCTATTGTAGTGCTCTCCGGACACAACGGTTTGGCCTTCTCGTCTGAAGCCAACAAGGTGAGGTGTTTCAGAACTGCAGGGTAACAACATGAGTTTGAGAATGGAAGTAAGTCCATGGGAACTCAGTCAAGTGAGGCTGGGATACTAGTCCCAGCTCTGAAATCCACCCCCCAAGTGATCTTGGTTTAGTCACTTAAGTCTCCTGTGCCTCATTCTTACAATTAATACAATTCTTACTGTATGCTGGACACAACACCACCTTCACTACATGTGTTGTAGGGTTGTTGTGAGGCGCTGCATCCAAGAACTGAACCAGACTTACACTCACTTAGCCACCGCCATCAGACACCGTGGCCACAAAGTCACCCCTTATTCCAGTTAAGAAGTTTCATCACCAAGCCCTTATTATATGAAATGTTAAAGGGACTTACCTAAGAAAAAGAAGATTAAAAATATGAACAGTAAAAAAAGTCATCAAATGGAGGGTTAGCAAGAGGGAAGTGGGAGGAGGAGGGAGGGGGAAAAGATATAGAGAATAAGTAGCATAGACAGTAGGTAGAAAATAGACAGGGGAGGGTAAGAATAGTATGAGACATGTAGAAACTAAAGAACTTATGACACATGGACATGAACTAAAGGGGGGAATGTGGGTGGGAGGGGGTGAGCAGGGTGGAGGGGAGTGAAGGGGGAAAATGGGCCAACTGTAACAGCATAATCAATAAAATAAAGAATTGAAAAAAAAAGAGAAAATCCTAAAAAAAAAAAAGAAGTTTGACTTCATTGAAGGTTTAGAAATTCCTTTCTTACCAGTTTATCTTTGCAGCTTAATCCCTTGCTTTCCTTGAAACACAGTCTCTAGCATCCATTTGATCTGATATATCCCTTAACACATAGTATGATGTAAATGAGTTATTACACTAATCATTTTTAGAAGATTTAATACATTTGTTTATGCCATTTGCTCCTCCTTCAAGACCTTTTTCTTCAATGCATAATTATCCAGCAAAATTCTCACATTTTGGTGGAAAACAAGAGGATGTTTTGAGCTGGCATGACTTGTTAGTGGTTTTCACACCTACATTTATTGTGTTTATTTCTGCATGCAATATTTTTCTGCTACATACATGCTCCCGGGGGGCACCAGACTGTGTCATTTACATTTGTGTGCAGTCCCGGTGCAGCTGGCTCACACACTTCTCATACAGAATCAAAGTACCTGATACATAATTGATAAAGAATGAATGAAAACAGACCCAAGAGCCCAGAAATCATTGCTTGGCTCTGTGACCTGCTGGATGTTGGTATGCTTTTGGGTTCCGGCAGGGCGGAGGGCATTTTCAGATTGGCCTGCAGTGGGACTTCTGTACCTGGTGTCAGAAAACCAATAGCCCCATCGCCCCAGAGTCCACTCCATCCCTGAGCCTGGCTGTTGGGCTAAAAGCAAAAGTCTTCATAATAGGACTAGACATTTTAATAGCCCCCGGGAAATAAAAGCACTTCTTGAAGGTGATGTTTTCCTGAATACAAAGCAGTCTATCCATTGAAGAGCTAGAAAATGTGTAGTCATTAGAAAAATATTATTCTATTCCCTGACATCATAATACTGACAAGAGACATGTATTGAATTTTTGTCACATGCCACTTCATCAGACACATTATCTCATTTAAGCTTCACCGCAACTGTGCTGTGGGCGTCATCGCTGTCCTGATTATACAGATGAGGAGACTGTAAGTTGCTCCAGGCCATACAACTAACAGTGATGGAACGGAGAACTTGGCCATGATGACAGTTCTCTATCTGGACATAAACATTTGAGGAATTTCAAAGAATAAAAGGTGGTTTCCCTGTTCTGGGACTCTGGCCTCCAAGGTATCTGAACATGAACATGGATAGGAATTTTCATGGCCACTGCGCACCCGCTGTTGAATTAACCTGGAGAAGTTAATTTTTGTGTTCTCTCTCTCTTCCTCCCTCCCCCCTTCCCCTTTCTCCTCCTTCCTCTACTCCTCCTGCTCTCCCTCCCCACTTCCTCCCTCTCCCTCTCTTCCTGTCTGGTGTTCTTTGGAAAAAAGTGAAAATAAACTTGGTCTCCCACAGTTGTCATCTGTGATCACTGGAGGAGCTTTCCCCAATACCTAAAACACAGGTCCCTGTGAGGTTTTGCCAGGGAATTTCTGTGCATGTCAGGTGTCAGTGGCAATCAAACCCAGCAGTGGCAAGGGTGCCAGTTGTTAGGCTGTCTGTCCACAGATGAGAAGGAGCAGGACCTCCTGACTTTCCTGTCCTGTTCTGCCAAGTGCTTGAGGTACAGGCCTTCGCACCCCTTTTACCCTCCGGGCTACATACCAGATGGCCCATTGGTGAGGCTTCCCACCCAACTAGGGAAGCTCAGAGGCAGCGCTAGCCCAGCCAGGCTCCAGAGAGCAGCAAGGAGGAGAGGGCTGCCTGGAGGAGGGTGCACATGGGGTCCCACTGGACAGGAAGCGAAGAAGGTCCTTCTTCCCAATCATGGCCCACTTTCTATTAAAAGAAACTGCAGACTGTAAATTCCTACTGATGGAAATGGCATACACATGGCACAGAAAACACTTTAAGCAGCTATTGAATCTTCCACAAAAGGACCTCGTTGTGACTGAGTGACCTTTAAGCCATCACACCGTGAAAAACTGCTCGTGTCTTGTTTTCTCACCTAACCCAACCCCGCCGAGCTGAAAGTTGAATGCTCTGGAGAATCACATAAATTACAATTGATTTTTCTTTGTACCATTACCTGACAGCTCCATCTGTTACTTATCCATAAAAGATACAGATTTTTGTGCATTTCATCGACTTTATAGACACGGGCAGCGCCTGGCATTTTCCTGTCCGTGCCCGTCACGTACTTTTGTTCTCAGTCCAGGTCCTAGGCAGATTTCTCTCTCCCAGTATCACAGGCAAGACCCACAGTATTGATCTGGCTGCAGCATGGAACCCTCCTGAAATGCTGAAAGCCAGTGACCTCATCCTGCACCGTGCAGTAAAATTTAGGGTAGCCTTAGCAAAAAGAGTGAGGCAAGTGTTTTATAAGAGAAGAAGCTATAAAGCAAGTGTTCTTCAGATGTTTCTCTTGCTATTGCCCAGGCAGGTCATATTTTATTGGTGCTCATTACCGAGGCAGAGAGTGATAAGTGTGGAAACCATGGAGACATATTATGGTCAAATCAATGTTGCTTCGAAACCCACGCTGGGGAACACTCCACGTTATCCATTAAGGTGCCTCCTGGACTTCCGTCAGGAGGGCCTTTTACATGCTCATTCTAAGTTCAAGTTCGGTGACAAACTCACTGAGAGAGTGTGTGCCCTCTAAGTAAAAGGTAGTGTAAGTCACTAGGCTTTTTTCAGAAATTAGGAAAAGATCCACATAAATAAAATATCGCTCCACTTTTATTCAGTTTAATGCCTTGAGTCACAAACAATATTTAAATATTCCTAAATGTTTAAGGCATTTGCGGCATGCTCACGCTCTCTCTCTCTCCCCGAAACCCAATTATTGGACTTTAGTCTTTAAACCTTCAAATAAGAATTAGCATTACCAATGTCACTATATGCATGAAAATGTTGGATTTTGATATTCTACAATACAATCTAAAATTAAATAAATAAATCTCAGGAGGTCATGAAATTGTCTAAGTTCCCCAAACCTATGAACACACAAAGCCACACCCCATTTCAAAGACTGCCGCCCAAACAGGTTAAATCAAGTATTTCCCCTTTTATGTATAGTCCTGAAAGTTAAATTTATTTCTTAACCTAATCTATAAAATTAAAATAGAGCACTGAGTAAACACAAACTTTCAGGTAGTTTACACATAAGTGGTAGTTTCGAAACTTTTTGATAGCCATTTTTGTCAGGATAAAGGATGCAAGATTTCTTCAATGTGAGTGAGTGACAGTAGGAATTTTCAAAGACATCATCAAATATTTATCGGCTGGGTACACGGTACTTTTACTGAGGGCATGCCATTTCAGTGCGATGCACAGCAAAGCCAGAACCGAAGAGCTGGTTGGGGCACAAGTCCCACTGAATATGTCCACTCCCACCTCATCATCCCATCTTGTGGGATGTGCCAATCTTCTGTGATGATAGAAAATCAATAATCAGAAGATTATTCTTCCCAGGGATGGGAACCCTGCTATGTGACTGAAGTTTGAATTACTCATTTACATCATGCTTGTATGAGCATAACTGAAGAGCAACAACCTTTTTCACTCTTTGTATTTCAACGCCATGTTTCTTTTTAAAATAGTTACAGAAGGGATACATGTTCAATGCAGATAACTTAAAATACAGACAAGTCACAGAGAAGAAACACTAGTTACCCATAATCCAGCCCTGAAAAGAGATCAGATACATTTTGTTGTGTACTGTTTTTTTTCATTTGTTTATATGTTGTTTTTCAAAAATATCATATACCATACACCACGCATTTAATTACTCGGACTTATTCTGTGAATATTTTATCCATATTTCCAGTAACACTTTCAATGACTAAATAGAACTCTATAGAAAATATATAACAGAAATTATATAATTCTTAAACAACTTTTAGATTTTTAAAAGTACTTTTTATAAATTTTGCTGATTGCATATGTTTTTAACTTTGACTCTATATTAATTATTTACTTAGAATAGATCTCCAAAACTAGTAGGTCAAAATGCATGAACATTTAAAAAACTTAGGAAATCTCTTTTTAAGTGACCTTTAAATGTTTGTCTCAATTCCCTTACTCCTCAGCAATGAAAGTGCTTCAGGGCCAAACCGCTTAGCCAGCCATGAGCATTGTGAGTCTTTGTCTTCGTGAACCTCACTATTTTTTTTCCATTTGCATCTTTTATTGTTAATGATCTTTAACATGTTTTTGTAAGTTTGATGTTTTTTTAAAGTCACCTCTATGAATGCCTGCTCATGCCTTTTGCTTTTTAAAGTATGTAGAATTTATCTTTTCCATACTGATTTGTAGGAGGCTCCCATTTGTTCAGCCCTGTCTGATGCACGTGCCCTGGTTGGTCACTGGCCCTTTAATTCTGTTAACAGTCTACTGTTGGGGTATGGAAATCTTCAATTTAACTCATCAAATCTCATTTGTTTTCCTTTACAATTTCTGTCTTCTGTCCTTTTCTGCCAAAGGCCTTCCTGAACCTCAGATATTTCTTCATATTTTCTGGCAGTTTTGTTTGCACTTAGTTTTAAATTCATTTAAAATGCATTTGGGTATATAATGAAAGACAGCACTTTCTATCATGTTTTGCATCATAATGCACATAGATAACGGTTATTTTCACGGCACCCGGGGTACCTATGAGGCTGCTCTCACAGAGTTTAGCAGCCACCCCAGGCACTGAAGGAGTCACATTCCCACTCATCCGTAACCCACTCCCAACATACCACTGGCACTTCTGTTCTGGTATAAGAAATGGAAGCACATACTTTTTTTTAATGATTAATAAACTAACATATAATTTTTAATTTTTTAAAAGATTTTTTAAATTTATTTTTAAAGAGGAAAGGGAGGGAGAAAGAGAGAGAGAGAGAGAGAGAAACAGAGAGAGGGAGAGAGAGAAACATCAAAGTGCGGTTGCTGGGGGCCGTGGCCTGCAATCCAGGCATGTGCCCTGACTGGGAATTGAACCTGCAATGCTTTGGTTTGCAGCCCATGCTAAATCCACTGAGCTACGTCAGCCAGGGCTGGAAGCACATACTTTTCAAAAAATAATGAATAAGTCATCTAAGTTAATGAATAATTCATCATTTTTCCATTCAGTTGACGTGCCATCTTAATTATACACTAAAAAATTCTGTGCCTGGGACTTTCTCTAGTGTTTGTACTGTCTCATTGATCGAGTGCCTGGTGTGACACTGATGCCATCCTGTTTCACATTTTGAAGCTTTGTCATATGTTCAGATCTTTGGCGATGCAAATCATAGAGATCTCTTGGTCAAAATCTTTTTTTACCTTATGCTCACAGGCTTTTCCCGTGTTTGTGTGTGTAGACAGTATAAATAAATCATGGTCAATTCTGAATTTTAAATTTTAATCATCTGAACATTGACAGAAAGGTTCTTTCTGATGAATGCAGATCTCCTGAACAATCATTAATTTACTTCATTCCTAAACTTACCGTTAAAAGGCAAAGAAATTAGAAAGTAATGACCATTTTGAACTTAAATCTGGGAAACTGGGAAGAAATGGGAGGTGAAGTGAAATAGTAAAGAACATTGAGAGGAAGTAACCATGTCATTTTGTGTTTATAATAAACTAGGAAGGAAATTCAGTGAATAAATAATACAATTCACAGATTGACTGGAGTTTTTAAAAAGTAAAGAGAGCCTAAAAGGAACATTCTAGTAATAGAATCTTGAAAGATGCTGACAATAAGACAGTTCGAGAAACTTGTGCAGCAGGAGAGTGTTCAGTGTGTAGTTTCAGGAGGATTCTGATCCGAAAAAGGAAGAATCAGAGCATAAGGAAGAATCCACATTTACAGACCCACGAGGGGCAGTGTTTCTAAAAGAACAACAGCATGGCCCTATTTATTCATCTTCACACATCCAGCACCTACTGTAATCCTATGGCCGCCATGTTTCTTCCATTGATTCTACAGTTTGGAGAAATTGTATCCCAGATTTTTGTAGTAACTTACTAATGCAATCCCCTCATCACAGTTGATAAAATGTAGATGTGGAGAATGAGCAAGTTGTCAAAAGATGCAAAATACCATGGCAGAGATATTTAGTTGCCTACTCCAATCGCTGGTGCTCTTTCTTCATCAGCAGTATAACTCTGATTTCATTTGCGGGTCAGTGTATCCAATGCAAAGCATTCATTTCCCAGCCTCTCTTGTGGTTCATTGTGGCCTCATAGCCATGAGGCCACAATGTTTTGGTAAATAAAAGAGCAGGCATTAATGTAACTTCTGGGTTGACTGAGATCAATGATCTGGGAAGAGAGGCCCTTTGGTCTCTTTGCGGTTCTGATTACTGTCACCCGGTCATGAAGCTGTCTTAGACCAGGCCGCAGTTTACAGGGGGAAAGGCTCATGCTGAGAACAGTGATAAATAAAGATTGAATCCTGGTTTCTTGATGGTTCCGTGGAGCCATCATATCCAACTCTGAATGGTCTATCCCCAGATGTTTTCTATTTTAGAGAAAAAACCCTTTTATTTGACTGAGATATTTTGGAGTATCTGTTATGCAGCTGAACTTAATCCTAATGGATAACATTTCAGAAGACCACTGGTGGGTTTCAGAGACTAGAAATAAGTGTGTGTAAATCTCAGGAAAAACCCTTAAAAAATTCTAAGTCACCTTGAAAGTATTTAGAGAGGGAAATGGTAATTTTTAGGAGATGAGACACATTCAATAAGAATGATTTTTGAGAAATGACATCAATCTTTTGGAACCTTATTATCAGATTAGTAGTTTTTGTTTAAGAACAATGATCTTTGGAAGATGTACTGCTTTTCAGGTGATACTTTAAATAATTTATATGTTTTATTTTTTATAATCATCACAACAGGTACTATTAAAATCCCCATATAGTGCAGAAGTTTAAATACCTGATCCAATAGAATAGTTATTATCTTCACTAGTATATCTGCTGTCTTTTAGGAGAAAGATGTGGACAATGAGTGTGTTTTAATTTTCACTTCACTGGGTACAATCTCATAATAACAGAAGGATAGAGAAATTATAAATAGACTATAGATAAATTCAGGATATTCAACTAATGTCTTCCTGGAAGAAAGTGTTCTGGTATTCATCATTAATTTGTTCCAGAACTCGTGCTGAGTACCGAAACCACCGAGTACAAATGATGACACATTTTCTCTAGTGGGGTAGTGTTGTGCCTCCTACAAGTTCTAGCAAGTGCGAAGAGTCCTGAGCAAGCGCAGAGTGCTGAAACTTTTTTTCTCTCACCAAAGTGTGACGAGTGCAGGGTTTGAAGGGTTCTGAAGCTGATGAATACCCAGGTGTGACTGTACTTGTCCAGGTGTCTTAATCCACTCCTCTTCATGAAATTTATTAATGGTACCAGATGTAGAAAGTTTATGTATCAAATGTGCATGACACAGAATAAGCTGAGCCTGGAAAAGAGAAAATTCATGGAAACATGGGAGGTCTCATCAAATACTTATTCTATTTGGTGAGATTGGGCGCATTCAGGGTTGTATGGCTGTGGAGTAAATGCTTATTCTATTATTTGAGAGCTTTAGCAGCCTCCAACATCATCAGTGTGATGCCCTTCAGGAATGTTGGCAGTGCAAAGTGGCAAAACTTTATGGAGACAATATAGCAATATTTTACAATATTTTGATCAATTATATAGTCATTTACCTTTTGACCTAGAAATGCCACTTCTAGGACAGTAACATGAAGCAACAAACCACGAGAGCACAAATTTACAAAGTTACCCATTGTGAGGTAGTTACATATAATTCAATTTTTAATAAGTAAAATTATAAGGAAAAAATAAAATGAACAGGGGCTCCTATCAATTAAAGGCGATTTAACTAAATGTAATGGTGGCCCTTATTTGCATCCTGATTTAAACAAGCAGAGAGAGAGAGAATAAATGTTAGAGAAATGTGAGTACTGCTGTATAGTTCAAGATATTTAGGAATTATTTTTAATTTGGAAGAAAATAACATTGGTATTGTGGTAGTTACAAAGTCAGAATCCTTCTATTTTAGGGGAACTGTGAATTATTGTGGATGATTTTGTAAAGTATCTGGGATTTGCCTCCAGACAAATCCTAGGAGGAGGGAAACTGGGTGAGGATAAAGATGAAAGAAGATTGATTGTGAGTTGATATATGTGCAGCTGGCTGTTGACTGCAGGGACATTGATTATTCTATTACATCAACTCTTGTATATATTTGAAATTTTCCATAATAAAAAGTAAGAGTTAAAATCTATCTCCCAATTTAAAAAAATCTTAGGAAGAGGCTAATTGAATTTAAGCACAGGTCACTTGTTTGACTTGCAACAGAAAGAAGGAGCAAATTTGGGACTCAAAACTTACTCAAGTGCTCTATTTTATAGCTGACTTTTAGACAAAGGCTCTGATGTCAAAAGGAGCACATCCTTTTCTGTTTTCTAGGTCGCTAGAGGAAAACTAATTAACCAAAGTTATACAAAGGTACAGATTTTTATTCAAAATAACAAAGTCTTTTCCTACAATTGAGGCTATTGATCAGCACAATGGGCTTTTGTCCAGGTTTTAGACAGTCCAGGACTAGAGGGCCCTGATAGGCATGTTGTAAAGTGAATTCTTGCATCAGCTTGGAGGCTGCAAAAGGTGACCTTGAAGCTCCCTTCCTATTGGATGATTCCGCACTTCTACAATGAGATGATCCTACTGTTTCTACACAGGACTCAAAACTGTTGCTGGAGGGCTGGCTTGCTCCACGGGCAGCATTAGTACCTGACTTGAAAGAAAAACACTTGATTGTCAGATACAAACTGATACTGTTTTTCACAAACTAAAACCTTAAAGATTCATTATTAATGCTAAAGAATTACAGTTTTATTAGTTTAGGCTCTATATATTGAATTCCTAGGACATGTAAGGTGCCTGGACATAGATTCCAGAGAGCAAAAGAGACCCAGGTCCTGGTGCATCCTGGTGCACGTGCCCAGTGCCCAGGTGAGTTTGGTCCCTCCAGCCATGCCTCCCCTTCTCTCCGAACTGCCCTGGGCACCCTGCCTTTGGACTCTTTTCCCCACATGGAAACCTGCTCCTGGAAAGACTCCTGATACCCACCTTGTACTGCCAAGGGTATGCTTAAACACATCACCATTCCCAACCATTTTTCATTAGGCTTTGTTTCCAATCAGAATAAAAAGATTTCTTCCTTAAAAAAAAAAAGAATTCCTAATATCAATACATAAATGGGGTAAGGGTTGAAGTAGGTGTTCTGAAATGACACAGTATAACCAAACCAGGGGCTCTGCTGCTTGGCATGGAGGTGACTGGCCATCGTGGACTTCAGAATATAGTGTCTGTCTGTCTGTCTGCCTGTCTCTCTCTCTCTCGTCACCAGTGACATGATTCTCAACTCCATTCTACATGGAATATTTCTACCTAATTATAATAGCCCCCACATTTCAAGAGATGGGGATAAACACCAGATGGATATTACAAGAAAATTGGACTGCTCTGCAGTAAGTGAAACATGGAAAAGCCTTTTTCCAAACAAGAAGTTGACAAAAGTGTAAGAGTAAGTTGTGTTTGAAATAAAGCAGTTCCTAGATCAGAGGTGAGGCCGCCTTTTTTAAAGCGTGAAATTGTCCCTTCTGTTGGGCGGAATGAGAATTTTTTTTAAAAAACGAATGCAAATACTTTCTACTTGTTATGTTATGATCTGCCTCAACTCACAATTCACAAATATCTACCTGTATCTCTCTATATAAATACAACAGCAAGGTTCTTCAAAGGCTATATACTTATCATGCTTTCATGCTTGGTCTTGAGCCAACCTCCTTCATCCTCGTGGATAAATTATCCCTGGCTCTAGAGTTCTACGTGGTTGACTTTGAATAGGCACCTGCTAGATGCCCAACATGGTGGGCGAAACTGTTCTGCCTCCATGACTCAAGCACAGCTCCTCGTTTATGCTCCAGGCTGCCTGTTCACGGGCCCTTCACCCTGTCTCCCAGCTCACTCTTCTGTCTTTCTCGATCGTCTCAGCACTTGGCTCACAGTTTTGCCTCTTGTGCCACCTCTGCCAGCATCCTTGGTGTCCCAGGGAAGTTTATGACCATTCTGTTGCCTTACTATTTAGCAGGTCCCACCTGGGACTGAAGTCTTCGTGAACATGCTTGACCCCCCATACACTGCAACTGTAACGAAGTTTACATTCCCCGCACAGAGATAATAACGTTGTGCTGCAAACGATGTGAGCTCAGCCAATATTTGCTATTGCCCAGTGTGTGGCAGGGACAGCTTTTATGTTGAAGTCATCCTTCTCACCATCCCCGCCACCTTAACAGTTCTGGATCCAGCAGCTGTCAAGGCTACCACAGGAGAAGAGGGCTTTTAAAATGTGAGCAGGCTCAGAAGGAGATGTACTTCCATTTAGGAAAATTTTTGAGAAAACTGGAAGGAAGCTAATCTCAGTGCAAAATGTCTTCTCATCCCTTTGTTTCTCCTCCGTGGGCCAGGTCACTATGAGGGACCTGCCCTGTTTGCTCATCTCTGCGCTTTCAAAGGCATCTGTCCAGGGGAGGGGATCAAACATCTAGTAATTCACCCCAAGGGCAGAGGCAAATGGAGGCAACAGAGACTGCTAGGACTGGTAATTACTGACTTACTTTGATCTGTGAGTGCTTTTGCAGGGTGAGGAACGGAGGTTCTCTCTGTCCAACAGTGGGGCTCATGGACGTAGAAGGAGCTGGACATCAGGTTAGAACAGCTAAGAGTTGTTTCCAAATGATCATCACATTGTGGACTTCGAATGTATTATTGGACATTATTAAAGGTTCTGTAAGGTTCCACATCAGCATTTTGCTAGTTAACAGTTCAATCTTTATGTCCTGAAGCCAGTGGTGAGTGTTAGGATTACACTGATAAACAGCACAATCGCAAGGTCTAGGTGAAGTTCAACTTTTCGGGCAGAAGGTCTGGGAAAGGAAAGGGAGACACTTCCAGACGAAGGTGTCAATGCAGGGCCCTATGCCAATCTGTTGAAAGCCAAATTATTAAAATTAACTTCACGAGGGACCAATTTCTTAGTGCATTGAGGGGTTTGTTTCTAAGGTTTAGTTTACTTCCTGCCCTTACTTATGCCTCCCTGCCTCTGAACTTGATTCTGCCTGGAACAAAACAGCCTTGGTGAATCATTGAGATGGAACTACAGAAAGCACAGGGTGAGGATGAAACTAAATCTTTTTAAACATTTCTTCAATTTTGCAAATTGGGCACTTGGCAAATTACTTCTCAGTAAGTTAGTGGTTCTGTAAATTTGACTCGTCTCCCCAAAGCAGAGCTCTGTCCAATCGTCCTTCTCTCCTAGTAGAGGCCCCCGTCTCTCTCGCACGCAGAACGAGGAGGGGTGGCGTCTGAGGGGACACGCATCCACCCAGCGACGCACGTGCGCACACCACGCGATGACACGTGCACAACTGCAAGCACACACCGGTTATGGGGTTTGAGTCACAAGGTGAAGAAAGACTTCTCAAAGGTCACCTCTTTCCCCCATGGTGCAATGGGGCCTTATATTAGGCCACTATTGCGTTCTTTTGGTTATTAAAGTCGAATCAGCAAATTTAAGAATTATTCCCACCTAGATCTCTAGAAACAGTTCCTCTCTGAATCTCTTAACTTCGAATCTCTCCTAGGAAGCCTCCTATAAAAACTACCAGTCTCTGCAAGGGTCAAATATCTTAAATGCCAGAGTTATCTCACTGTGTGTCTCTTGTTTCTTTAGTTGCTACACACTCTTATCTTTTGTTCCTTTTTGTTGGAAAGACCCTTAAAGAAACTCTGAGAAATTCAAGAGAAAATGACAGTATAATACAAGTGAGGATAACAACAAAATATTATTATTATTAAATATTTTATTTACTTATTTATTTTTAGAGAGGAGAAGGCAATGAAAAAGAGAGGCAGAGAAACATCAATGTGTGGGTTGTCCTTCGTGCCCCCCATACTGGGGACCTGGCCTGAAACCCAGACACTTGCCCTAGACTGGGAATTGAAATGGTGACCCTTTGGTTCTCAGGCTGATGCTCTAGCTACTAAGCCACACCAGCCAGGGCCAAAATATCATTTGTAACTTATAAAAGTTGCAAGGCATACAAAAAGAAATTATGCCAGTGTTGGCTTGTAATTGATGGTGAAAATAGAAATTGGCACAATGTTTCTCAAAGGTCATTTGCAAACATACATTGAATATCTTAAAAATTTCTGTTGGTCTTCTACTTCTAGGATTTTTTCCAGAGGAAATACAAATGTACAGACAGATTATTATCTCAGTGATGTTTACTGCTGTAAAAAAATGGAAATAGTTTTAGTGTCCATCTTTATGTGATTAACTGAATATATTTGCTATATTTATATAATGTATCAAAGATACTCTGCAGGCATTAAAAATTATTGAAATCTATTAAGTAAGGAAATTCTTACTTAATAATACAACACTTTGTAGCCTAGCATAAGTAACACTAGAAGAAAAAAGGCCATCAGTTTTTAAGTACTAATAATTATCTCTGGGCTAAAGGATTATGGGTGAATTTTATCCTGTTTTTTTTCCAGATCTATATTTTCCAAATTTTCTACAGTTAACATGTCTTCAATGAAGTAAGCTTAGTTTTTACCTTTTTCTTATTTTTTAAAAATTCATTATTTTTCTTATAAGAAAGAAAAAGGATAAAAATATCAGCCCCCTACCTCACCAGAAAAAAACAAAACAAAACAAAATTCCATACTACCTTTTCTCTCCTCTCTAACCAGTATCCTTCCTTAGAACATTGCATCAAAAAAAGATCAACATTTTTGAGGGAAATTGATAAACAAAACAACACACAGACACACACACACACACACACACACACACACACACACACACACACACTCCTTAGCAGTTGAAAAGCAGCAAGATGCAACTGATTTCAAAAGAAGAAAATCAAAGGATAAATAGTTTCTAGTTCATTCTCTAAACTCAAGCTCTTTGACACATCTAGTACATCTGGGGAGGGATTGATTTCCTTCCCTTCTTCCTTTTAAAACTAGCTGTATTGAATGCTGCAGCAGGGTCTGATGTAAAACGCTGGTGGGACCCCTGGCTGCAGGACTGGGGGACAGAAAACGCAGACCAGGAAAAGATGCACTATGCACATGAAGCACCTAGTTGGTGAAGGCATACAGGGGCCGCTCAGGAAAGTGTGCCTGTAATAACTATTATTTAGTCTAAAAAAGTCAGAGCAGCCCCTTTAGGAAGGCAAGCAGGAGCACTGCTCTAGAGTCACCGGTCCACAGGGAGCTGACAGCTGTAGGCAGCAGCAAGTCAACCAGAAGAACTACTGAGCGGTTTCCAGGGTTTCCCAGGAAGGATGCAGACTCTTAATGGCCTGTCCTCCCCTCTGGGGAAATGGGCCGCCTGGGCCCCAGATGTGCCTCTTGCACCGACTCATACCTGCGTCAGCATCCCCCGCTGGGCGGTCACCGGGCGGGAGCCGGAGCCTTGGGTGTTGCATAATCATCCTGTTGCCAGTCCCGGTGCGCTTGTCGTAGGCTCCCCCTGCTGGACAAACAGAAGAATTCCTCTTTCGCTGACATCTCATTGTCCCTGGCCTTCTCCACTTAGCGTATGTTCTCACTACGCCACCCCAAGAAGGGAATTTTTAGCAGAGAAAAAGATGCAATGAAGCTTAACTTCGTGGTACAAAACATCCACTATAGCATCAACCAGTAGACAGTTTCCTTGAGATGAAGGGCTCATTCTTAGCAGTTTCCCAACAGGGCTGTCACTTTTGCTTTAAACCTATGCAGTGAAGGGCAGAGAAGGGGCCAGACAGGACTTCTTAGAGCGTGGGGGGATGTGAAGGGTTTGCAGCCTTCTCTTGTCTTTAAGTCTGCAGCACAGTATCCTAGAAGCAAAAGGACCCTCAGACAGCCGGGATGTTCCCCACTTCTTTCCTTGCCCTTATTCCAGTCTTGACAAGTTGCTTGTCGCTTGCATAGGACTGCAGTGATCTCCCTTGAAGTGTAAGCTGTTGCCCTCATGCAGCCGTAAGAATATCAGAGCTACTCCATCTTGACCCTTGATAATCATCTCTTTCAAAGTTTTATGACCCCTGAGCTTCCGTGAGCTGTGGCATCACAATTCTCACACTGCTGTGCACTTGCCCTAGAGAAGGTGGCATTGTTATTGCTCAGCTGAGAAAGTCAACAATACTGTCACCTTCTCTTTGCTCAGCTGGTGACAGATGGCACACATCTGTATCTAAAGGGTGGCCTGGCTGAGCAGAGATTCAGGGGTGGACAGTGCAGTGCAGGCAAAGATTGTGGGTCCCCAGAGTAGTCTCCCTGGATCTTTCTGGGAATCCTTGCCATTTAGCTTTTGTACAAGCTATTTGTGCTCTTGTATTCTCACGGTTCTAAACCCTAGCTGCACTTTAGGATCACCAGGGAGCTTTTAAAAACTAGTGATGCTCAGGCTCTGCCTCTGAATAATTAAATCAGAACTTCTGGGGAGTGGAGCCAGGACATCTGTACTTTTTTTTTTTAAGATTCTCAGATGACTGCAAGGTTAAGCCAAGAATTAGAACCAGTGCCCTGGTCTTGATCTATCCAGCATGTAGGGCATGACCTTATACAAAAGAGGAACCCAGCAATGTTTGATGAATGAGTGAATTAATTAATGACTAAGGTCTGGGAAGGGCAAAAATGAATGTATACTCCTTATGACAAATAAACTATTGTAACAGGTGAATGAATGAATGACTAAGACAATGAAGGCAGTTCCTAAACTAGAGGAGGAAAGCGGCAAGGATAGACTTAAGATGGGTCAGATGGTTAACGGTGGTAAGAAAAGGCCCCAAGCAACTCGGGTTTGTTGTGGGCACTGGTCTAGTCAAAGTCTCCCTTCCTCGGAGGGCAGAATCGGAAGGCAAGCGAAAGAGAAGACAGCAAGACAGGAGGGGGTCGGGGAGAAGGGAGGGATTTAAAGTCACCCGACTGGGAAGAAATCATGGAGTGCCGCCTGTTTCAGGGAGGCAGTCTGGCAGGAGGCCTTGCTGAGCACACAGAGTGTATAGAACTTGGGGTGCTCTGGGGTGGTTGAAGCAGAGGGCCAAGGTGCCTTGTGTTTAGAGGAGGCAGGACATAAATCCATCAAAAAATCTCAGGAACAAGAATATACATTCAGGGAGTCTAGGCAAGTCTTACCTCTTGCCCAAACAAGAAGGGGAACTTCTTGAGACCTGGAGTACTATCTTTCTCAGAGGCTTTCTAGAAAGCTTTTATTTCCCCATATATGCAGGACTGGACAGGCTTCTCAAGTGAGTACAAGCAATAGGAGAATGGACAGAAAAATGAAGGGCAGAACTAAAATTAAATGGGATTGCAAATGGTAAAAACTCCTGCAGTGGAGGATGTAACCAGATGGAATAAGGAAAGTAAGACATCTGTAAAGTCAAGTCTCCATGGTTTAGTGCAAAGCCTTTACTTCTCGCTCATGCAAAATCCCATGCAGGTTAGGCGATGCTCCATGGCTGTCATCTTCTGCACTTGACTCAGAGACCCAAGCTGCTTGGGTCTTGCAGCTCTGAGGGTTCAATGCAGGGCCTCACCCTTGCTGCAAAGCGGGAAACAAAGAAGTGAAATCACACAGTGGCTGTTTTCGGCTCTAGTATGGAAGTGATGCCCGCATCACACCCACAACTGTCCGTCTGTCTCAGCTGTCTGGGGGCTGGGAGGCGTCATCTTCTGGATGGATCCCTTCGTAGCAGAGGAGAATTGGATATTGGTGGGTGGAATTTTTGGATATGTTTAATATAAATTATATGTTGTAAGCATGGTAGAAAAAGTATTGGATACTGTTTGTGATAAACTAATGATGAATAAAACCTATGTAGGGAAGGTAAGGAATTCAGCTACCATAAAGAAAAAAATGACAAATTTAATTACAAAATATGTTAAAATGTTTGTGTCTTAATAAATATCAAAACAAAATCAAATCTAAAAAAATTAAAATGTAAGTAATATTAAATATTAACATCCCTAATATACAAATAAACTTCATTAGTGGATAATTAAAAAAAACAAAAATTAAGAAAAGATACTTGAATCTTTTGATTTATATGAGACACTTGAAGATTATTTATAGAAGTGGTAATCAAATTGATAATGATGCTTATACTGACTAGTAATTGGTTAAAAGTTTTAGCCATCACAAAATACAGAATTTGCTTAAATTCTATATTTAGTTCCAGTGAAGATATAAGGAATAACTTGAAGTGATGTGTAATGTTATAAATTTACATTTGTGTGACGTGTAACTCAGCAATTTCATATTGGGGAATTACATAAAGTTAGTTTAAGTATGCTCATTTAAACATGTAATAGTATATAAAATAAGTGCTAACTTAAATACTTATTACTAGGTCACTGGTTAAACAATTCCTAGTTGATTCACTATATGCAAGTACATAAGCCACCAAAACTATAGACTCACTTCTCAACATGACAGTTTAATTACTAACTTTTTGCCATAATGTCTTTTGAAAATTCTACCACTTTTTCGGTGACTATTTTTTTTTTTGGTAACAATGTTATCACCTAAAAAATACAGAATAAATATGATCTAAAAAGTGATATTTGACTTTGTAATTTTAGACAGGGGCACATTCCCAATTTACTCAACACAACAATTTCTTTGCATAGAAGGTATACGGAACACATCTGAACTGCCAGATTTTTCTGAAGCCAGACATCTCCCTTTGTGTGCACAAAGGAGCAGCCTCTGTGACTCTTGGTCTTTCAGGCACACGCACTCCAGTTTCCAAATGTTTCCACCCACTCCAATAACAGCAAAGTAAATGTTGAAGAACCAAAAGTGAGATGAACTTTAATCATGGAGCAAAGGATGGGTGTGATCAAAGAAGATCAAAGTAGGAGACAGAAATTAAGATCCTGCAGCCTTTTAAGGTAGTTCACTCTACTGATAGATGTTGAAAGCCTGGCTGCAAGGCAGTGACGGAGCCTCGCTCAGACATCCTTCCAACGCCCCCTTGCGCCTGCCTGCACCTCACCACTCACTATCTCTTCCTCCTCAGTGAGTCCACGGACTTCTATGACATTATTAATTTACTGCATTTATAAAAAACTGCTTTTGCTTTTCCTCAAATGGTTTGTGATCGCTTATACAAACTTGACTTTATTGTCAATTAATCTATTTTTTTCCTCTGTGAAAATCATTTTGGCATCTTAGGTTGGGTTGAAAGGAATCGTAAGTTTTTCCCATTAGAGTTGCTATAAGTATTTCTTTTCAATTCAATGACTCTACACTTAGTCTCACTGTTTCAAGTACAAATTAAAGTTGTTAGCACAGAGCGTGAACGTATTGAGGAGATGTGCAAGGCTCTCTGTGATTGGTGAGTGAAAAAAGCGAGTTGCTCAATATTGGATGTTACCACCTCATTTTAGTAAGAATGACCTGGGATGGCACTAATAATAGTGATGACGGGCGGGCTCATAGACCATGCTAGTCATTAGTTACAAGAGCCAGAGACCCATGCTAAGGGTCCCATTCCAGCTCCACAACTTGTTGACTGCAAAACTTCAGGCAACATCACCCCTTTACTCCTTTGCCTTGCCTTCTCTCTCTCTCTCTCTTTTAACCTACATACCAAGGACAATAATTATTCTGCCTCACAGCATGGTTGTGATGATTAAATAAAATAATTAACTGCAAGACACAGAAGATAACCTACACATTGCAGCTGTTGCAATTATTTCATAGACGTGTATTGTTCAAGTTTATTGTTAAATGAACATGTACTGACTTTGTTAAAAAGTTGAAATGAATCTATAATGTGCTGAGCTTTTGGAATAGGTTTTCCTACACCACATATGAATGCTCTTTCCTTAAACATTTGAGTAAATGTGTAGATTTGAATACATTTGAATAAATGTTTATATGAACCAGCCATGGATTCCTGGGTCTAGTGCTAGGTTTACTCTGCACTCCAGCTACTGGCTGATAGAGACGTTTCTCTAGTTTTGGATTCCTAGGGAAAGTAGATCTTTTCATTCTGAGTATCCTAATTTTAAAAGATAAATGTAATAAACTTTTTTGCCTCACATGAGGTATAAAACACCAACCATTTATTAATTCTTGCCTCTGTCCCTCGCTTTTTGTGTCCTTTTTTTGAGGGGAGAAAAGTCTTGATTATGAGAACATTTCAATATGGAATCCTTGAATTCTCTCTCATCTGGTTTCCAGTCATCTTCTGTCTGGGAAGACTGATACCTGGGGGCAGGTAAGAGAGTGGGGAGCTCTTGGAAACGTGAGTGCAAACCTTTGTCCTCTGCCACATCAGAGACAGAGTCACCTTACAGGTACAGTGGTGAGGGCTAAGGGAAAGCACGTGTAGACTGAGATCACTAACCCAGTGACAACAGTCTTTGGTAGGGTGCAGTCTGTGTACGACATATTCAAAGGGCGTGGAGCAAACAGGCCTTCTGTTCCTTGAAATACAAATGAATGCATATCTCCTGATGATGGGAAGAGGAGGAGGGATGGAAGGGGAAAACTAAATAGGGAAGAATATGGGGAAAACGAGGTAAGAACACCGAATCACTGCAGATTTATAAAGCTGTAGCTCTTATTCCCCGCTTTGTTCATGAAAATAGGTACATGATGAACTTTAATTCCACTGGGAATTGAAACAAATCAATTTGCAACCTTGAAGTTTCTTCCGCATGGCCTTCCTTGGTTTTTGGTGCTCGCAGGTTAGGACTTATTCTGAGGGCTCCATCAGTCAGTCTTGTTTCTGAGGCTGGGGAATCATTTCACACTTCAACAGATCTTTAAATGTAGCATCAAATTATCTCATAATTGACTTGTCTCCACTCTGTTTTACCACACGAAATTCCAGCCAAATTAAAGTAGGACAGATGGGAAAAGTCACTCGGAAAGTAACACTAATGAAGAAGCTCTGCATTCTCTTTGAAAGCAAAAATTCATGTACTGATTTCAAATAACAGCATACATTTCAAGTCCTTGGGCTTTGGGGACATAGGTATGTAGGTTGAAGATCCAAAAAGAATTAGTGCTTCTTTTGAGCTTTTAAGGAAATCTCCTCGTTTCAGACTTTTTTTTTTTATCATGGTCATGATGTGTCATCACCAACACCCCCAGTACTGAGCTCTTGCTTGGACACTGCCCTACTCACTGCTGGTGACAGCAGATGGCACTGCCAGTGTCAGTGTGGTCCTTGTCCACCCTGTCCATACACAGGAAGAAGGCAAGAAAAACAATGCAAGTCAGGACAACTCTATAGACAACCCCAACCCCACCCCGCTCCAGCTCATAGTTAGCCTTCTGCCATGTTGTAAGGTCATACTCAGGATATGGATCTGAACAAAATCCACCAACCTTATTCAGATTTCCACAGTTTGATTTGTACGTGTGTGTGTGTGCATGCCATTCCATGCCATTTTATCACCAGGGGAAGTGTGTGTGTGCGCATTCACTACCGAAGTCAAGAACTCCCACACCAAGAGGGCACCTTGTATGACACAGCCTGGGTCCTCTCTCCAAACCCTGACAACCAGGATCTGCCTTCCATTTCCAGAGTTTTCTCATTCCCACAGTACCATACAGATGGAATCACATAGTATGTGACCTTTGCAGACTGGCATTGTTTTCACTGACTGTAGCTTCCTGGCGAGGTACCCCTGGTGTTGTGTGTGTGGATAGTTCATTCCTTTTCATTTGTCATATTCTGAGGTATGTCTGCCACCACTCATGTAAATTGTTCATCAGTTGAAGTACACTTGGGTTAATTCAAATTTTTGTCTCTTGTGAATAAAGCTCCTATGAACATTCATGTAAAAGTTTTTGGGTGAATCTACATTTTCATTTTCTGGGCTAAACGTCCAAGGGTTCAATTGCTCAGTCACATGATTCCATGTTTAGTTGTCTGGAGGAACTGCCGAATTGCTTACCAGAGTGGTTGTGCTACTTTTTTCCCTATTATCACCAACGATGTATGAATGATCTAATTTCTTTTTACCCTTACAGGCACTTGACGTATATTTTTATTTTAACCATTCTGACAGGTGTGGGTGATATCTCATTGCAGTTTTAATCTGCATTTCCCCAATTGCAAATGATGTTAAACACCTTTGGTTGTACTCATTTGAGATCTCTCTGTCCTCTTGGTGATATCTCTCCTTGTTGTTTGCTCATTTTCCCATGGTATTGCTTGTTTATTGTTGCGTTTTGAGAGTTACTGTAATGTTAGGTGCTAGTTCTCTGACAGATACGTGATTTGCAGATATTTTTCCTCCCAGTGTGTAGCTCGATTTTTATTTTTTCTCTTCATATAAAGTATCTAGGGTGAATTTTTCATTTTGATAAGGCCCAATGTATCAACTTTTTCTTTTATGGATTGCAATTTTAATGTCAAGTCTAAGAATTCTTTGCCAGAAATCCCAAAGATTTTATCCTATTTTTTCTAAAAGTTTTATAGTTGTATGTTTCCAATTAAATTCTATGATTCATTCTGAGTTAAATTTTATCTGAGGGGAAATGTTTGAGTCAAGCTTCTTTTATTTTTTTCCCTCTCTTTCTCCCTCTCTCCTTCCTTCCCTCCTTCCTTCTCTCCTTTTTGTTCTTTCTCCCTTTTTCAAGTATAGGTATCCAGTTGCTCTGGCATGTTTGTTGCAAGGATATCTTTCCTCTACTGAAGTTGTTTTGTATTTTGTTCCAAATTCAGTGGGCGTATTTGTGCAGATCTGTCTCTAGGTTCTCTCCTCTATTCTTTTGAACTATGGTCTACCATGCTGCCAATGCCACATTGTTCTGATGAAAAAGGCTAGGTAGTGAGCCTTCATATTGGGTAGAGCCATTATCTCTTGTCAGTGTTGTTTTAGCTATTCCAGGGCTTGTGTCCTAGAGAATCCTGGACCCATGGGGACAAAGATTCTTCCTTGACCAGGTCCCTCCTGCCAGCTCCACTGATCTGCCTCCATATCTCAGTGAAAAGGGGGAACAGGCCTAGCAAGGAAGGATAATGCTTCCTTTCGCTGCTCATTCATGGTGGGGCTCCCAAATGATCATTCTTGCCCCGGGTGTCAGATAACCTGATGTTCTCGGGACTCCCATTCTGCCCCAGGGAGCATAATGAACCTGCCTTGACTGCCTTTTCTTGCTAGTTTGGTGATCCAAAGACAGTGGGTCTGCGTGGTCTTCCTCTGCTGTGTGTGGACAGGGCAGGGTGGGAGAAAGATGCCCCGCTGATGAGATGTTTCTCCAGTCCTAGGCCCCACGCCAGTTCCCCTTTGTACCACTTCGGTTGTTGATATAACAAGAGCAGCATATGACCTTCATACAGAGTGGAATAGACATTTCAGAGTCTGGAAAATGTGTGCCCCAACCCAAGTTAACCAATGCTCTTGTGCTTTATTAAGATGCCTAAACTTTTTTCTTTTTTTTGTTTTCCTTTGACAAAAATAGGGTCTGGGCTAAACTCCAATTTGAGTTAAGCATACTGATCTTCCAAATTCCCCTGGCAGTGTAAATCACATGCAGTTCTCTTCGTGTTCTGTCTTTAACTAGTGGGACGGGATGGCTGTGCATAATGAGACAGATGTTGAGTTCTCCTGAGAGCAGCCTGGAGATGAGCACCTTTCAGTTAATTATCCCACCAGACTTACAATAACACCAAAGCCTGCAATGCTGTCTGCTTGAATCAGCACTGGTTTTCTCTCTAATTGAAGCCCTTTATTTTCTTAGCAATTGTTTTGTTTCTGTTTAATTCTTCTATGCAAATATAGAGATCTGCTTACTGAATTAAAATCATGTTGGCGTTTCGAAGTGCAACATTTGGGAGAGCGCACTGACATGCGCTGATGTACCTGTGCACACCTCTTTACTTGACCCTCCCACGTGACATAGTTCTGCTGCAGAAAGTGTCTCTGCTTTTACACGTCAGCTGAACACCTTCCAGTTAAACCTGTTAACTCTTATTTCCTTCTTAAAAACTTCTGGCCCAGAGCTCTGACACCATGCAGTATTTTCTATTTAGATGCCATCCTATTTTTTTCCCCAAAAGGCAGAATCTTAAAAGCATAGGACTGAAAAGATTTCAAAATCCACAAGATATCCAGCTTGATCTTTTTAGGAGAAAAACATTAAACCAAACAATTTATATTATATTTAAGAACCTTCTGAGAAATAACTTTGCAGACAGATTCTAATGTTTAGTTGCTTTATCTGCAAGTAAATTTCTTCAAATTATTAAGTATTAAGCCATTCTCCAAACAAAATAATAATTTATACTAGAAGAAAATATTTTACTATTTTATTTAACCTTGTACAAATCGAATATTGAAAATAAATTTCTAGAGCAGTAGTTGTTGAAATTTTATGGGTTATGGACTCATTTAATGATCTGATTAAAGCTATAGATTTTGACCCAAAGCATACATCTAGCTGTCTACATACATGTATCTCTATATTTCTCTATCTATCTATCTATCTATCTATCTATCTATCATCTATCATCTATCTATCTATCATTGTAGAAGGCTCAGACATCACCTACAGCCCACTGAAAGCCCCCAGGTTAAGATCCTCTGCCTGGAGTATGGGCAGTTTACTCTGAGAACTTCTAAAGTGTCCCTTCATAATTTCAGAATTTCTCAAATAGAAACTAATTAAGGAAGTAGAATCAAAAATGGTGCTTGAGTATGTCAACAATTGGTCTTTGGTTATATGCAACAGAAACAAACTCGGGTTAATGGAAGGGGGGAATCACTGGTGATGTACTTGAGTAGCCCACAGATTCGAGGAAAACCTCACACTGGAAAGGACAGAAGCGAGGCAGACACTAATGGAACGGGGCGTCCCATGGAGATGCCTATGACGACTCAGCTTCAGCTCCTTCGCTGGCGCTGCCAAAAAAGTGGTAGAAGGTGTCCAGGGCCAGCAGGGCGAGAAATGTCCGTTAAGCACCCCTGGACTTCTGAGATGGTAAGAATGGAAACTGTTGCTATCCATTATTTTAACTGCCTTTTATATTTGTGTTCAGGTGACAGGTTCTCTTATTAAGTTATGTGTACACACAACATGTCTATATGACATTTCAGAAACCAGGAAACAAACACTGACCAGCCTCCAAGAAGGATATATTTTCACACAGCTACTTCAGATGTGGCCAAAGAGTATAACAGACAAGAAGTCTCAGAAGCTAACTTTATAGTCTTATTTTAATAGCTTAATGACTTCAGATGATTTACTATGGAAATGATGGTACTTAGAAAAATGTTAATATTATTTGCCAAAGGTTTTTTTCAGATATCATAGTGTAAAATATGCAGACTTTGGTATATGCCATCCCAGAAGCAACTGAATTAAAACTGGGCTAAGTTCTAGGAGAAATACATGAAAATATCAAAGTCCTTGAGGAAAATATACATAGTAACAATTTTGTATTATACTACTATTAATCAATGAAATGGTCTTTGGTCAGGTTATTACATTTAATATGATTTTGGCCATTGGGACAAGTTTAGACTAATCTTCCTGGTGAAAATAACATGTAAATGTTCTTTTCAAACCTTTAAACCAACTTAGCCCAGTTTCACTAATAAGCTATAGTCATGATTTATATTATTTAGCCATTTAAATATTAACTGATAAGTTTTTACTGTGTAAAACATTGATTGAAATCTTTTCTACAGAGGCAAATATCATTTTTATCAGTTTTTTTTGTATCTGTCTAAATATATCAGCCACCTACAGTAGAATGAAAAAGTCATCCATATGCTTATCTGAATTGTTGATTCTGAAATCAAAAGTATGATAAACATTGAAAATAAAGAGTGTCATAATATTATATACCAGATGGAAAAGGCTTTTACAGATTAGGTAAGTGAAATTTTAGGATAAACAAAATGTATTAAAAGTGGCATATTTGAATAAAGTTAGGATTGTTTAAAGTCATTGCTTGAATATACTGAGGTCTGTCTAGAAAGTATCCATCCACGTAATATGAAAAATAGAGACATTTACTGAAGAAGATACAAGAAACACTATACTTAGGACAATGACATGTCAGTCCCCTTCAAAGCAGGCACTTTGGGGCCTTACACAGTTCTCCCAATCACTATCAGCTGCCCTGTTGTATTTTTCTGAATCTTATCAATAACCTAAAATCTCTTTCCTTTCAAAGGTGATTTTAGTTTTGGGAAATGCCAGAAGTCACAGGGCACCAAATCTGGGCTGTAGTGGGGCTGAGTCACCTGGGTGATTTGATGTTTCACCAAAACACTCTGCACCAGACGTGATGCATGAGTGGGCATGTTGTCATGATGAAGCTGCCAATCACCAATTGCCAGTAGCTGTGGTCTTCTGAATCATCCAAATAATCTCACAGGAATGTTCAAGCTTAACTCAAAATTGGATGCAGATTTGCTGCTCTACTTGCTCATTTTGAATGTGACAGCCACACAGTACACATGCTGACTCAAGGGCATCTACCACTGCCACTGAGTGGTACAGTAAAGTTGTCATTGTTCATGCATGCACATTCCAGTCCACTTTTCTTGGCTGCCAGGTTTCATCAATGTCATGCAAACTGTTCTCATTATATTAACAATGGCTGGACTTTTCCTGGACAGACCTCACACATACACATGGTAGAGTGATTTGTTATGCAGGTTTACTTCAGTAATAAATCACACTGTGTGGTGACACTGCCATCTGTGTCCATGCCCAAAACAAGGATGTTTAACCTAAAGTTCTAAATACATGCAAAGCCTTCAATATGTAATGGAACTATTCCATGAAAACACACCTGTGGTTGAAAACTGTTTTATCTAAATTAAGATGAGTAAAATCTGTTTTATAATTTATTAGGCAAAAAAAAAAACATTATAACCATGGCTTGAAACAAAGTTCCTTGAAAATGTTAATTTCAGAAATGGTCCATGAAGGTCATTGGAAACATTCGTTGATCTGGTATAAATAGTTCTATCTGGGATTTGGCCCAAGCTGGAGATGGGTTGGGGTGGGATAGTGGAGCACACAATCGCCTCTCTGAGGCCAATTCCGGTGCGCCCTGGGTGGCTTCTCCCTCTAGATTCCTATTGTTCAAGAGACAATGGATGCAAAGGTTTCTTTTGAAGTTATGTATCAGTTAACATACTAGAATGCTACACAACTTTTTAATGTGTACAAATAGTGTACATAAAACCGGGTGGCTCAGAGACTAGAGCCCCTCTATTTTTTTGTTTGTTTTTGAAAACTTGATTTCAAGAAGCCAGTTGAAGTTTATTGAAGTTGTCATCAGTTTTCTGATTCATTTAACTGAAGACTTCCATTTGTTACTATTCAAAAAGCACTTAGTGGACACTGCCATTCTGCAAGAAGGAAGCCACAATCCTTTCTTTAGTGGAGATGTTGGAGGCACTGAGGAATTAAATTGCTCTTATGATGATGTTTCATGATCATCAGAGCTATACCCTGTTGTACTAACTCAGAGGCATGCCTGGGACTGCAGACAGGAAAACTGTTTTCTCTGCTCTTATAAGAACCCTGAAGCAGAAGGGGTTGATCTTGAAGTATTTGGGAGGTGGGGAGTGGATGTAAGAAGGTAAATGATAGCAGCCTAAGGAGAAAGAAACTGAATGGTAAGCCATACACTACCCTTTATAGATAGACCCTGGTTAACTCAACCAACCCAATGAGTAGTATTTTATGGCTCTGTTCTAAGAGTCATTTAGTACCTAAGGTAGACAGACATTACAATCTTTAGTTTCTCAGCAGTCTTTACTATTATATGTCAGTGATCTCATGTGGATAGTGCCACCACTAAAGAATATTTAGGAAATGTGAGTGGACATTTTGGTTGCTTCCAAATGGGAGAGAACTACTGCTCATTAGAGGTTGAAGGTTGAGAATGTTAGATACCCCCTAATTTTTGAAAGAGTCACATGCAGCACAGAATTGCCTTACTTGCTATATGATTTGAATGGCCCATTAGTCACGCAGTCTAAAAGCAAGTTGCTGATCTAAGAACCTAACTCTCTAAGATATATAAAACCAAAGTATTTTAAACTCTCTTAAGTTAGAGACAAAATTTCCTTCAATGATATTTTTCTTATCATTGAATTTTTCAAAAGTAATCCTGTTGGCTCATTTATGATCTTGCTTTAGTATTCACTAAACATGCAGCAATTCAGAGTGACACACACACATTTTATTACATTCTATGTATTTGAGGCATTTCTATTGAAATTAGAAAAATTTAAACTCCAATAACTTCAAAAAAAAACTTTCTGAGAAATACATTCTAACATTGAAGCACAAAACTATTTTTAAGGTAAGAAAACTTCTATTTTTAAATTCTTATTTTTTTAATCAACAGGCAAAGTTATAGATAACCAAAGATAGGTTTTTCTCGTTCAGAAGAAAAGTAGTATTGGGCATCTCCTGATTACTTTTTCTTTTCTTTCTTTTTTTTGTCTCTGTCAGTGGTTGACATCTTCTTCTCGGGCTCTGCCCGGGGGGCTTCTTCTTCCGCAGCCAGAGCCTCCAGCCTGAGGCGCTCAGCTTCCAGCAACTTGTTCCTGTACTCTTCCCGGAGGCTGAAGATCTTTTGACGAGCCTCATCTAAGGAGTCCTATTTCAAAGCAAAAACCCAATCAAATAAGGTCCTCTGGTAAAAGCTTATGGTCCCAGACCAGGAAAAAAAAAAAAGAAAACCCTGCAAGACCTTTATCTTTTCCTTATGCCAGCAGATTCATGGGGGAAATTATTGAGGAAAGATGGAAATTAAGTAATGGTCTCAAATATTTATCAACACATACAACATGAGATAGCAACGAAGGGTGCATGAAAGTTTAACAGAATAGTAAATAAAAGTATCAATAGGAGAAAAATAAAGAGAAAAGTTAAGAAATAGGCGGAAATTTTAGCAAAGCAACTATGTGCTTCAAAAGAGTTCAAATAGCATCTATGTAAAGTGTACATATAGCTCACTCGGTGTGTCTCTCCCAGGGACTGTGTTCAGTACATTACTAGTTCCCCTCACATTCTAGTTCCGACAAAAGATACCTGAGTTGTACTTCCAAATAACATTGCCTCATCCATTGGTCATCTTTGTTACTGTCAGTTTGGCTTTGCACCCCCAAAATAAACTGTATTCGTCAAAGACACCAGAGACCTACGTGCAGCTAAATCTAAGATCACTCCTAGGTCCTGTTCTCCCTCAACCGTGCTTTCTCCTCTGGAGTCAACCGACTTCACTCGACGTCCTGGACATCGCACCCTGATTTCCTTTCACTGCACTGTCTACTCCTTGTCAGTCGCCTGTCCCGATTTTCCTTTTTCTTCTTCATCTCTTGATGTGGAAATGGCCGTATCTTAGATCTTAGGTCTCATTCCTCAGTAACCTCATCTAACCCTGTGGCTTTAAATTCTATTTGTACATTGATGGGTCCTATTTAAAAAAAAATCCGAGAATCACACATCTAACTTCAGTTCAATTTTCACATGACTGTGTAATAAGTAAAAATGTGTGTTTTGATACAATAGATATAACAAAAAAAGTCCAAAATTGAAATCCTTATCTTTACTCCCAAACCATCAGATCTGATAGCAACTCAATCCTTTCGGTTCTTTTGGCAACTCTTTCTCTTACAATACACCCACAATCCATCAGGAAATCCTACTGACTACTTTGAAAATACATCCAGAATTCAGAATTCAGTTGCTTCTCACCACCTCCACCCCACCACTTTGGTAAGAACCACGGTTGCCTCTCACGTATACAGTGAACAGTCTCCTCACAGACCTGTCTCTTTCATGCGTGCCCCTTTCTATACGTAATCTGCTTCCCATGCAATATCCAGAGCAATCCTTTCAAAACCTAAGTCAGGTCATGTTACTCCCCTGCAATTGGGAGTCTTGTCACGGCTCCATATTTCCCTCAGAATAAAAGCTAGCTTTTGTGATGGCCTTCCCAGTCCTACATGATGACCTTCCCTGTCCGCATGTCCCCATTCGTCTCTGGCCTCTCATCCCCTCATCTCCCCCTGCTCACTGGTATGGCCCAGGCTCCCCACTGTGCTTCCCCCAATACACCAAGTACACGCCTGACTCCTCTGAATCATTGTGCTCTGAGTCTAGTCTACTTCTCTTTTTCCAACACTAACCCTTTCCGTCACATTATACAATGTACTTATGCGTTGTGTTTCTATTTAACATCTATTCCCTCATAGAATTTAAACTCCACAGGGCAGGGAGGGGTTTATCTCTTTTGATCAGGCTTAGGAGAGCTTCTGGGACAAAAATGCCCAGAAACATTTACTGAGTAAATAAATTGTGGAAAGGGGAAGTATCAGAAGACTATTTTTTAAAAAGCATAACTTTCAAGACCATAGACAAGATCATTTAATGTTGGTCTCAGGCAACAATCTAGAAATGGGTTATGAAATGGCTTCTCTGAAAATGTTTCTAAGGAAGGCAGTGAGTGATTGCTATCAGTGTAGGTTCACTAAGAGGCTAGAGCTTCCTAATTTCATTTGTGTTTCTGACAGTGTGGCCCCAATTATAGGTCAGTATGCTGACTGTTTATTGTTTCAAAATGATATGAAAGAATAAAGATTAATAAACTGATGCTGGCTGGAAGTAAAGCTTCTAGAAATGTTATGTCTTCATCGCTCAATTCTTCAGAAATTTTCCATGGTTTTGGAACTTGCCTGACTCTGACTGAGATGATGAAATAGCTGGATGTCAGAATCACACTTCACAAAGCTTTTGATGAAAGAAAAATACTGTATCTATCATAATAAAATTGGCTTCATTAAACTATTTGCACACATGCAGAATGATAGAAGTGACATATTAAAACATAGAGACAGAGTCATCTCAAAGGTTTAGTATAAAGTGAATTTAATATGTGATAAGTTTTCTCCCATCTGATGAGAACTGTGTTACTGATCACATTTCTTTTCTACTGCCAGCTTAAACGTTGGCTGCCTCAAGTCTGTTAACACCATCATCATCCAGCTATTTTCCAATTTCACAAATATTTTGTTATCTTCTCTCCTATTCTTCCCACTTGTGGATTGATTCCAAAAACTGCATTTTAGGAGGATTTTAGGGAGTAGTCAAAATTAGTATGTAAAATCGATTTGCCTCTTTTCTAAGAAGTTGGGAACTACATGTTGTCAAGGCTTCTTTCTACTCAGGTACTGTATGATTCTGACATCATTTTTAATTGAATTTTTTTGGGTGGCATTGGTTCAGAAGACCATGCAGGTTTTAAGTATATAACTCAATAAAACATCATGTGTACATTGCATAGTGTGCCCTTTGCTTCAAGCAAAGTCTTCCTGTTCCCCATTCTCCCACCCCCTTTGCCCACCTTCAGCTACCCTGCATCCCTCTTTGCCTCTGGCTATGACCACTGTGTTGTTTGTGCCTTTGTGTGTGTTTGTACATGTATATTTTTGGCTCCATCCTTCACCTTCTTTCACAGGGACACCTATAGGGAACTGATCTGCATGGCAGTGGCGAATTTAGCCCAGGCCCTGATGCAGAAAGCCAGTGGGAGCGAGGCGGCACATAGGAACCAGGCTCACAGATCGGTTTTCCTGTGGGGAACCAGACCTGCAGTGTACCTAGGCTGCTTTGAGGCTTTCATTTGCTAAAACTCCCTCACCCTGAATTGAGGCAGCAAATGTTTACTGCATATCTTTAAAGTAACTTCCTAAAGTCTGTGCTAAACCTCCCAAGGATGGAGTAGAACCAGTTCAACAGCTTTTCCCCTCAAATTTGCAAAATCCTTTTCTTTGTAGTAATTAGCAACATCCTCTCCTTTGTTATCTCTAAAAGGTGATCACCTAAAGCGAAACTGTGCATCATAAATGAGGACCCTCCTTGATGTAATGTGCCCAGAAAAGTAATAAAAACCTATCCAGGCAAGGGTCAGGGCACTCTCTCACTCAGAGAATGGCCATGCCATCCCTTTTCCCCCACAGGTCTTCTTTGGTCTGTGTGAATTATTTTCGTCACAGCCACAACACACAGACCCCACTGATCGGAGTCCACATCAGGCACCAATTCCCCTGCCCTCTGACAGCTGTCAGTCGGCTGCCTGTGTCCATGCCTCCATTTCTGTTTCATTCATCAGCTTATTCTGTTCATTAGATTCTACACACAAGTGAGATCATATGGTATCTGTCTTTCTCTGAGTAACTTCTTTCACTTAGCGTATGTGTCAGCTGTGACCCACTCACACACTGTTAGACTCACCCGCATTCCTGCGTACATCTCCAGGACTTTATCCTGCACTTTCAGTCGTTCTTCTTGCTCAATGTCTCGAATGCTGAGGACTCTGGTCCTATACTGTCGAAACTGATGAACCTCCTCTGCCTTTTGCATTGCCTGCTGCTGATTCAGTTCATCCGTTTGAAGCAGAGGCTCAGTGTTTGTTTTCCTTGATATAGAAACATCAAAAGAGAGACTTAAATCATTTGGGAACTCTGGAATAAACTTTACTTTAGAACTCAAATAATTTAATATTGTATCAACAGTATGGTGGTCTGAATAAAATCAAACATTAGGAATAGAAAGAATAAGCCATTATTTTTAGATGGGTTATGCTCCATCCATTGGATCATGGATATTTTAGAAAGTTAGTTTAGGAAAATATCGATAACACCAGATGTGTCATTTGATGGGATGTTTGTGGAATTGGTGTTTGAAACTGTGAGCCTGTTTTATAGATCTTCCTTTTTAATTTAAGCAGCTAAATAATTTTGAAGTTGCTTCCAAATTTATAAGAAAACTGAATCTAACTAAATAATGGCAGCAGTTACAGTGATAATTTTCTGTAACACAACTCACCTCAAGCTACACATTAAATCTTACAAAAAACATTTAAATGCTTTCATGAGTGACTTAATAAAACATTTGCTAAACTTGAGATGTAAAATCATGTATTTCTTAACATTTAAATACACTGAACATTCAGCATTTAATTTCAAATTTTACTTGTTTGGCAACTGCTTATTAGCAATGTATCCCAAATTCTAGGAACACAGATGTATACATTAATCACATTAACTAAAACTTACCGTACATATTGAGTTACATCTACACATTCTAGTGCTTTTCGAATAAGTCGTGGAGACATTTCCAGAATTGCTGGGGATCGTGAACATGGCCCTGTTGAAACAAGAAGTCTTAAGCTTCCTCCCAAAAGAATCAACAATGACTAACTAAATACTGTTATATCTCATTTTAATGAAAGATAATTTTTTTCTGTTAAGAAAACAACCAATTGAATGGACTTGCCTAATTTAATGATTTTAATGTGATTTAATATGAATATTAAAATATAATTATATTTATCTTCTAGCTTTTGTCACTATACTTATAGTTAAATGAAAGAGACGACAAAAAGATCACAGTCTATAAAAATATAACAAATTGTTATTCTAATTATAGTTAAATCAAGGCAGAAACAAAGAAGACATACTTTAAGCTATAAAACTATATTACAAACAAATTAGATGTGAAAACTATATGAAGCACTTCAGGGGTGGAACACAAAAATGTTCAAGACACAGTATTCTACCTTCAAGAAACACTTAGCCCAGTGGCATAAGCAACATGTAATAGATAAACACCGAATATCACATTAGCAGGAGTCTTACTCCACAAGCTTATATGAACCCATAAAAACAGATTTAAGGAAGATTTTAGAATCGAAGATACTGTCCACTCAACCTTTCCAGACCATTTTGTAAAATTTTGTTTATTTTTAAATTATAGTTGGCATACAGTATTATATTATTTCAGGTGCTCAATTTTTATCTGTCTCATGAAGTGATCGCCACAATAAGTCTAGTGCCCATCTGACACCGTGCATAGTTATCACCATGCTATTGACTGCGTCCTCTAGCTGAACATGACATTCCTGTGGTTTATTTTGTAAGTGAAAGTTTGTGCCTCTTAATCCTCTCCATCTTTTCACCCATTGCCCCACCCTGCTCCCCTGTGAAAACCATCAGTTTGTTCTTTGTTATATGTGAGTCTGCTTCTGTTTTGTTTGTTTGTTTGTTTTGCTCCTTAGATTCCACATGTAAGTGAAATGATATGGTATTTGTCTTACTCTGTCTGACTTATTTCACTTAGCATAATATCCTTTAGATCCATCCATACTGTTGTGAATGGAAAGATTTTAATATATTTTTATGGCTGACTAATATCCTGTCTTTCTGGACCATTTAGTCTCTTTTTAAAAAAACTTACTAAAGTATAATTGAGTAATTTGCTTATTTAAAAAGTATAATCAGTACTTTTTAGCAAATTTATAGAGTTGTGCAATCAACACCAAAATCCAGGTTCTAACCATTTCCATTAACCAAGTAACACCCTTCCCACCCTTTCACAGTCCTTTTCCATTCCCTCCTGGAGCCCCAGGCAACCATTAACCTCCCGTGTGTCTCCACAGATTTGGCTTTCTTGAACATTTCATGTAAGTAGGAATGGTGAAAATCTGTTTAACTTTTCAAGAAACCGTCAAATCATACTGTTTTGATTATTGTTGGCTTCGTAATAAACTCTGAAATCACAAAGTAAAAATCCTCCCCTTTGGTTCTTTTTCAAAATTATTTTGGTCATTCCGGCCCTTTTGCACTTTCATATGAATTTGGAGATCATCTTATCAAACTGTGTAAAAGGTCTAGTAGAATCTTGACAGGGATTGTACTAAATTTATAGATCGATCTGCAGAGAACTGAGTATGAATATGCTATGTTACTACATTGACTCTCCTAGTCCAAAGCACGAACCTCTCTACTTTGCTCTTGGAAATTTTTTTTTGTGATGTTTTATAATTTGAATTATGCAAGTCTTTCACTTTTTAAAATTCATTTCCATATATTTATTAGTGATGCTATTGTGACTAAAACTGTCTTAATTTTATTTTAGATTGCTCATTGATGATGTATCGATATAAAAGCAAATTTTGTATATTAATCCTGTAACATGTGACTTCACTAACCTCACTTATTAGTTGTAGATAATAATCTTGGTTCTTTTGCCTTGGTCCCTTAGTATTTTCAGTATATAGGATCAGTTTGTCTGAGGATACAGTTCTTTTCTTTCTTTCTGATATGGATGTGTTTCATTTCTGTTTCTTAACGAAATGGCTAGAACCTCCTGAAAAGTGTTGAGTATAAGTGGTTTGAGTGGACATCCTGCCTTGCTCTTGACCTCTGGTTGAAAACACGGGGGTTGTTTTGTTACCCAGATCTCCCCGTTCGGTTTTTGGGTGATTTGTTGCTTGCTTCGAACAGCATCACAGCTCCCAGAAGGAAACAGATTCTCCACTAGAGCCTGTAGCAGGAATGCGACTTAGCCAACACCTAAATTTTAGAATTGCTTCCTTCCAGAGCTATAAGAAATGAATCTGTGTTGTTCTAAGTCACTAAGTTTGTGGTTGTTTACAGTAGCAATAGAAAACTCATACAATTAAGACTATTTTTGTTGTTCTTAGTTTTAATAAGTATTTTTTCCATTTAGTTGTGTGCCTTAGGAGTTTTTAAATGTTTTTTTTTTCATCTTTATTTTTATCATTGCTTTTTGGGGAGAGGATATATTAACTCCTCACTCTACCATTCAAGGAGTCTCACTGCCCCATCCTTCCCCTGCCACTGACTATTCTTGCTTTTTAACATGTGGTTATCATAGTTTCCAAGATTATTGTAAAGTGCTTAATTTTGAACAAGTTCTTAAAAGTGGTCATTCATTTAAAAATATAATCTAATGTAAACCTTTAAAAATATAAACATAGCCCTGACTGCTGTGGCTCAGTGGGTTGGGTGTTGTCCCACACACCAGGGGGTCCTGCTCTGGGTGCCTGCTGGATTGCAGGTCAGGTCCCTGGCTGGGGGTGTGTGAGAGGAAACAGACCGATGTTTCTATTGCACATCAGTGTTTCTCTCCCTCTTTCTCCCTACCCCCCTCTAAAAAGGAATTAATAAAATCTTTTAAATATATATAAATAATATCCAAATTAATCTTTTTTTCAAAAATACATAAAGTCATGATACACGTGAGAAAATAAAATATAGTGATATGAATCTCAACTCTGCTCCATTATTAAAATAAATTCAATCATGTTTCTCATTTTATAACATTAAATAAAACATTTCTGAAGTATTAAAATTTTATTATATGAGTCTTTTAGAAACCAATAGCCAATACTTTTTCTTTTTTCCTTACAGCGACTATGGGCTCTTAGATTTCTAAAGTACATTTGCTTTTCTTATGAACATTTCTACTTCAGTTGGGTATATTTTGGGCATTTTTAACTTGAATTGTTTCTATAAGGTATGGCCTCTGCTGATTATTGGCTGGAAAGAAACTATTTTCTGATTAGTTAGGTGTTTGTGCTTTCTTACATCCAGCCAAATAATATATATTGAACAGAGAGGGTGGAAAAGGGGCAGACTAATCATTGTGTTCATCTGAAAGTCTCTGCTGAGTAGGGCGTGAGTGCAGAGTGACGGTCTTAGGCTCTAAACAGTGCAGCTCAGTGTGTGTGTGTGTCTGCCACTCTTTATCTGCAAAATGGTCTTCTATGGGATAAGTTCTGATAATGACAGTATGAATTGAGTAATATTTTTACAGCAACTAGTCATCACTGGGTCATTTTACTGTGTTTTACAAAGTTTTGGTTTCCAACAGACTAGGAGAGAACTTCTGTCATCACAGGTAGTATGAGAATTGCGGTTTAAAAGATATGGCAAAGAATAGCTAGATAGTGAACCTGGGGAATGGACTTTGGAATAAAAACAATTATTATCACCAGCCTCTGGAAGCAGCACTATTCAGAGGTCCCCAGAAATGAAAGGAGAGTTGAAAGCAGGATTTGGACTCTTGACCGTGATGATGGCCTGTTGTGGAAGGAGGATACTTAGGAGTGAATCCATAAGGATATCGTTTACATGACCTCTCAAATTGTAAAGGAAGTTGTTTTAAGTTACCTACTCAATGAAAATAGAAGTAACAAGACTAATATTGCTTTGAGGGAGGCACAAATATAGATGGGAGGATAGAGGCCACACCACCTGAAGCTCTCAGGAGTCAATAATCTCTTAGGGGCAATGCTTCTCTGGGAGCAAGGGCTGACTTGTGCCACACCACTGGCAGAGGCGGGAGCAGCACACTGAGCCCCAGACAGCAGCTGAGAGTCAGCCCGTGGTCTCAAGAAGGGTTCCTTCTATAACCACCATTCCTGGGCACATGGCAAAGTTTCTGAGGATAGGGTGTATTTTTCTTGATGGTGTGTAAACAAATTTATCATTTTATATTACATTAAAATTATAGTAACATGTATTTAAGAATGGTTGAAAGAAATTTTTGCTTGAGGACAGACTGCATTGGTCCTCCTTCCCCCTCTTCCCTGTTTGTGGTAACTTATGAGCATATAAACAATTTGATTTCAGAATTTAATTCTGTTTTTATTTTATAAACCTTTGAATTAACTGTGGGGGAAAGTTTGCATTTGATTAAAGAATACAATGTGTAGAATCAAAAGAAAAACTAAGGTTCGGAAAGTCCTGACTCTATCCAAACTCTATCAGCTTCCTCTCCTTGGGTGAGTCATCATTTATCGCCTCTCTCATTTCTGAGGCAGAGGTACCACAGATCTAGTTCACAGAGGCGCAACAGATAAATGTGCCAAAGCGCTCTATCAATTGAACAACATGGTAGATATGGATAGATGTGTTTCGGTACTGCTACCACGTGTGCTATCTTTTCAATGAATGTTTACTTTCAAAATACTGGTTTAAAAATATCAGTATCTCTTTTTAGTGTAGTAAAAGAGCCCTTTGAATTTTCCTTTCACAGTGGAAATCAAGGACATGCTTTAGCCATAAACAGTTTTCAATTTTAAAATTCTCAGACTGGTTTAGCAATTTTACAGAGAACCATTGTCGACATTTCTGAAGATATTTCCTTCTAAAATATTCTCCTCCCCTGCTTGGGCTCTGAACAAGTCGAGGACAAAGACTAAGATTGTGCTCTTGATAGAAGTGTGATTGGAGCATGTAGTGGATGGGAGAGGCCAGTGGGCCATGATCAGAGAACCGTGGAACTCACCGCAAGTCAGCACCCCTGACTCATAGGCAGTGCTCCCAACTCAAGAAGGAGCAGTGAACTTGGGCTTGCTAGGGACAGCCCATTTGATTCTTGCCAAAGATATCAATCAGATGAGATGCTAAGCCCCTTTAGAGACAGGAAGTCTAAGAGTTGCTTAGGGAAAATCCTTCTTCCTGGAAACCAGGAATGTGCAAAGACATTTCTCTGTAACTCCTTCCATGAAGGGTGTATGTTCATCTTAGTGAATAAACGCAAATCCATACTACACAAAAACAAACCCAATCAGTATGGCTTGTGCACCATGGAAAAGTGCTTTCTTCCTACCTTTTCAAAGCCAAATATTTAAAATTTGCTATAAAAGGAAAAGAAGAAAATCTATCATGTAGTATACTATAGATAAAACAAAAAGAATCTGTGACAATTGTATATGTGATCACTGCAATTTTACTTTTAGGTATAACTATATAAAGCATACCTCCTACTTCAAAAAAAATCACCCACTTTTATCTTTAGGATAAGTTCTTAATAATCAGGTTCTTGAGCAGATTGTCAATTCTGATAAACCAAACGAAGACTTATGAATTCAAATTACAAATTGTTCTATGATATAACCCTTGATGTCACATTTCTTTAAGCTAGTATATTTTCCAGGATTTTTATTTCAAAGTATATATTGATCTTACCAACGAGAGGAATACTCACTGATATTTTCCTTCTGCGCGGTCTGCTCATGCTCCTCCTTCCCCTCCAGGGCTCCCCTGCTCTCACTGTTTATTGATTTTTCCAGATCCTTTAAGACCTTGGTCATTTGCCACTTCTTCCACAGCATACTTCCTGAGTGTTTTATCTCTTTGATGTCTAAATTCCTAGAACTCTTTGTTTCTGGCACTTGTGTGGAACTTGAAGATGATTCTATTACAACATGGCATGTGCATTACTGAAAAAACTTGCATTCTATGAAATCACATGCAAAAAGCAACAGGGCTACGAGAACACAGATTTGGAGCAAAGACTCATAAGCTTTACAACTTCTAACCAGAACACTAGCCAAAGTAGTGGTTGGTACCTCAGAAGATGACGCCAATGATCCAGGTACCCAGTGGGTCTAGAAGCTGCCTCAGGACAGGAAAAGGTCATGTAAAACAGAGGGGTTTTGGAGGTGAGACATTACAAGTGGAAAGGGGAGCTCTGAACCACTGGGGCTGCTGTTCGTGTGAACTCTGGAGGAAGTGCTGTTTGCCCCATGTGAGGACCCTGAACACACAGGACCCTCCTCTCGAGAGCAAGCTCTGAGTGCAGACGCTTGTCTACAATTGTCTTCAGACAAAGCTGAAAAGGCATCTTGCTGTCGAAGCAGCAAAGCTGGAAGATTTTTTTCTTCCAGCTTTGAATCTTCGAGCTATGATTCTACTCCCACTATTCCAAACCTCCATGCCTAGAAAAAAATGTAAAACATACATGATTCCACGTTACACAGACATTTCCCCTCTATTTGTCAGTTGCACATGTTCTAAGTGGTATTATGCTCTGCTTTGAATAAAATGGGTCAGTGCAACTTTATTCTTATTTTGAATAAAATAAGAGTATGGAGAAATGTTGAAATAAAAGGGAGACATTCAGCCACCAATGATGGTTCTTTAAAAATATTAAAATTGATGCAACCCTATGGCAAGATGGATCAGAAAAAAAATTAGAGCTATTTTTCCCCCAGGGAGTTTAACTTATATAAAGTAGACAGTTTTCTTATAAAACATGACTTACTAACCTTGACATAAGAAGAAATAGAATGGATAAATAATGAGACATATAGGGTACATTTACTGCATGAGTTCAATATCTGAAGTTCAAGAACAAGCAAAAATCATTTATGGTGATAGAGGTCAGACTAATAGTTACTTTGAGGAAGGCAATGACTGGGAAGGGAAATGAGGAGTACTCTGAGGATATATTAAGGATATGTTAAGTATTTTATAACGTGATCTAAAATTTCTCACAAATGTAAAATTTCATCAAGCTGCAAAATAGAGATTCTGCCCTTGTTGGATGACGGGGTCAGTCTTCTCTGACCCTGTTGACTACTGGTTCCTGTCCTCGGCTTAGGAAGAATTCCAGTTTTAGCAAAAAATCCAGCTAAACCAGTTTGTTGGAAATCTGCACCCCCCACCTTGATATCCAATCAAGCTTCTCTCTCTGTCTCCCATCCTTGATATTTAACCAAGTCCTCCTCCCTTGACCCTCGATGTCTAACCAAGTTCCTCTGGGGAATTTTCTCTCCACTCCTTGCTTGCTGGCTGTACACCCCACTTGGCCTGCAGCACTCGGGTTTACCTCGGTCTCTTTCCCTGTTGCAGCCGTCTTGACTCCGACTGCGATAGTCTCGAGTTAAGTCTTCCTTGTCATTTTTAACAAATGTCCGGTGAAATAGTTTTCCTTTTCCATATAGCTTACTCCATTTTAAACATAACAATAAAATCTAGAGCTAAAGGACAAAAACTATGTTCTATTCACCTTCATATTTCCTACTATTATTTAATTCTATCTACTGGAAGAGAAAGTACTTTAGGAGTTAGAAATAGTTCAGTCCCAGTGTTCTCACTGCTTAGATGTGTGGGACTCGGGAAGAATAAGGGTGACTCTTTGAGCTTTGGTCTCTTTGTCTGGGAAGCAGGAATAGTAACATCTATGACAGAATTGCTGTGGGTTAAAATGAGGTAATAAACATGAAGCATTCTAAACAGGGCTCATCCCAGGAGAACAGGATTAGGTGATATTTATTGTTTAGATTGTTTATAATGAAAAGTTAAGGGATGCTATTTTTATAGCAATTATTGAATCATTCCCTTGAAGATGTGAAAGTAGAAAAGCATGTTTCAGGATGTGCGTGTCTTCAGCCTCTGCAGACAGCCCAGTGCGGGGTACAGGTGCAGGCACCCAAGTATCGGCGAGAAGACCTTGGGATGAGGAGAGCTTTGACTGTGTGTTGGGCTTGTTCCTGGCTATCTTGTGAATTCAGAAAATTACTGGGAAAATTACTCTGGGCCTTTGTCCTTCCTTACTGGTGAGTTGAAAACAATATTAAATACCCGTGGGTTGATATGAATATTAAATAAAATAATTAGTATTTCACAGTTCCAGGCCCAAGGCAATCACTCAATAAATGTAGTTAATTTTATGACTATGATTCTTATTTTTTAAAATCCTCATCTGAGGATAGGTTTATTGATTTCTAGAAGGGGGATATGGATATGAGAAAGAAACATCAATTGGTGGCCTCCTGTATGCACCCCAACCGGGGCTGGAACCCGCAACCTAGGAATGTGCTCTGACCTGGGACAGAAACTGCAACCGTTTGGGGTACGGGACAACACTTCAACCAACTGAGCCAAGGCTATTACTACAGCTCCTATTGCCGTTACTTATTTTTATGGTTATCAGAAAGGTGCCAGATTTATGGTAGGGAGTCTGCCTTCAAGTTCCCATGCTGCCTCCTTCTAGCCAGGTCACACCCTTATTTCTGGTTTCTTCTCCTCTTAAATGGGGGAAATCATATCTAACTGATAGAAGAAGTAAGCCTATGCTTGCTTCAAAAAAAAAAATCAGGATCTATTTTTTATAGGATTGTATGAGACTTTTTACAATCCCAGGAAAATAGATTCTAAAATGTTTTCTTTTTACCAATGTAATGGGCTGTCTATCTTTTGAGAGGTGCAATTAGCAGCTCTGTGCTCGGAGGCAACCGGGGCAGGGTTCACCAACCTTCTTCCTCTGTTCTCGTCTGGCTTTCTGACACCTGCATCAGCACGCTCTGGGCATCAGGTGGTTTCTTAATGAACCGGCTGAGGTAATGCAGACGGGCCTGAGAAGCCTAAGGAACAAACAGCATCAACTAATAGTACAGGTGACATCTTAATAGTACAAAAGAAAAAAGGGGGAAAAAACACAGGAAAATGTGAATAAATAAGGCAGTTTGAATCAGGTCAGATCCTATTAATTATCAAGTAAACTCAAATCCTGGGTCATCCATGGTTTTGATTTATTTCTGAGAACTTGAAGAAGTGGTCCTAAATTTAATGCACATCGATCCAGTGTCTCCTGAGCCTTTTTCATCTGCCTCAGTCACCCTGAGTTGGGGCATGAAACACATATAAATAATAATGTTTTGCTATGGCAATGACTCATTTAAAATACAGGGCAAGGGAGACAAGGTATAGTAGCGCATGAGTGTATACTGCCAGGGAGAGCACACTCTGCTCATCTATCTAAGGATGTTCGAAGTGCATGAAAGCACGTACGAAGCCGTGCTGGGCTTCCTGACTTTCGAGTGGCCAGGGATAGACAGTGTAAGCCCAGGTTATGGAAAAGAATGAGGTGACCTGCAGCTGGGGTCGATAAGCAGCACTACTATGTGCTTTGCTTTTGCAAATCATCATCAGAGCATCATGAGGGTGAAATTTCACTTTGTGTCCAAATGTGACCTTAACACGGAGTCAGTCGATGACTGAGAAAGCTCTAGATACCATCCCCAGAGGAAAGACTGTGTGGTTTCACCCATGTGGCTCTTCCTTCCGGCCACACCTGGGAGTGAAAGGACAAGAACAACTTTTCAAGCTCAAGCGACCTTGATTGCTCGTCCCGGCTCAGCCATCTCCCAGGCTTGCTTCATGGCTCGGATCTCATCTGCCCGTTCTGTATCTTTTTTGACTTCAAGAAAGTCTGCTTCATTGTATTCAGTGACCAACCTCAAACTCCAGTAGGGTTTATTTGGGTCTTCTTGTTGGGAGTGAACAGCAGACATCTGATAAAACGAAAAGCAACCTTTTGGTCAGAAGCTTTCCTGTTTCAAAGGGGTTTAGAATTTATCCTGTGAGCCATACTTTCCCTATCAAGGAGTTACCCAGAAGAAATAAAAACATTTTTTCACAAAAAGACCTAGATAAGAACACTTATATGTCCTTATTCAAAATAGCAAAAAGAGGAGGAAATAATATAAATGTCTATCACTTGATGAATAAATACATTTTAATATGTCATATTATCAAATACTATAATACTTAACATTAAAAAGTAATCAACTACCGATGTACACTACAGTGCAATTGAATTATACAGACAGACAGTGTAGCAAGATGAAGGTGAACACACAAAAAAAGCTTCTAGTATGATTCGTTTGTACGATGTTATAGAACAGGCTAAACTATTGCCTGGGGCAGAGGTATGGGGTGGGACAGAATCCAGTGTAAAGAGGTTTGAATGGATTTCTAAGCTATGGAATTAGTCTATAATCAATATCTTGATGGAGATGTGGGTTACATGGTGAATGCATTTTTCAAAATGCATTCAATTATACATTTAATGTTGTTTCACTCTATGTAAAATTACTTAAAAACTGTAAACAAAAAAATTCTAAGTCACTATTAGGCTAACAGCGTCTCCTCAGAAAAATGAGGGCAGGAATATGTGATTATTTCCAAGTCTGTGTGTTTTACTTGATATACATTCATAGTGAAATTTAACATTTTGATGTTTTAAAAGGTCACTTTCATGGACCTTAGGCTAGGAGAATACTGACATAGGACTTGAACGTGTCTGAGTAAGTAAGGCTCATTTGTGGCTGTGTGATGGGGAGAGAGGCTTGAATCTGATGGGGTTCTTCAGCACTTTTGATAAGACTGAGACAATGTCAATTATCCATAAGTATTCATAATGTAGGTGGGGCAGTGGGGGTGGGGTCTGGCACTGAATAAATTTTTTCACATGCAGTTTGGTTTTAATGCTACCAAAAAGACCTCCTTCTCTCTGCAATATTCCCCCAACGGTCTAATGAAAACTTAAATCTCAAAATTGGAGATTCTTTTATTTCTTCCTTTTAAAACATAATACATAAGCTTTTGCCATCTTTTGTATTGCTGGATAAATGAGTTTATCAAAAACTCTCAGATCACAGTTTGATCAGGGAGAAGAACTCTATGAAGGACTAAGGGAAGGCTACCTATTTTATGAGAATTTATGAATTGAGTTAAGCTTATCTGTTTTAAATTGCAATAGTTTATTTTTGCTAACAATAGGGCTATTTTCTCAATGAATTCAAATGACTTATTTTATAGCAGTGAGTGAAAAACTAGAGCCATATCTTGGAAAGTTAACACACAGCATTATCCCACAGTTTCAAGGGGAAGAACTGGTTGATGGGAACTTCACCGATGTTTCAGAACCACACAGCATTGAAGCAAGCAAATTCTGAATAGAAAACCGTATCTGATTTTTCATGTTTTGAATGTAATCGTCCTTTGATAGACAAAATTCCATTTTTCCACATCTGTTTAGATGATATTACAGGAAAGGGCAGCATTTGGATTGTAGAATGTAGCTAATGAAAACACAGGTAATGTAAATTTAAGAAGAAAGTAGCTTTTTCATATGAAATAAAATTAATGGTCACAGAAATTCAGCATGATTATAATGACTAAAACAAAGATACAAAGTATAATGTTAGTTTTCAGTTTCCTATTCAGATCATATATTAATAAATATTAAATCATCAAGTAATGTAATACCAACATCTACTAAAGCCAACTGGCAAACTATTAAAATTACTAAAGCTTAGCTAATTTTTAATGTCATAAACATCTAACTTCCACATGAAGTTGGGAGCCAAGCATATAATTTGTGCTGTGCAAAATGGTCCAAGCACTGGCTTTTCCCAGATTCCTCAAAATTCAAGAGCATTTCAATGTTAACTCATGCTGAATCCCATAATTTCTTATTCAATTTGGTGGATATTTTGAAAAGACATTCATTTTTGAGATGATATGCACACATTCATCAGAATTTTGAAAAGAATAGAAGACTGTCATACATATTGGGTTTTAGTTTTATCCAATCATCCATAATTTTCAGAATTGTTCTTGTTCCTGGCTTAATATTTTTGCAAGTCTTTTCAATTTTTCTTCATTTCTTTCTACATACTTCAACATTTCAACAGCAGCTGATCCAGCTTATCATCTCGATTTTCATGTACAGATATGTTTTCAATGTCACGGGATTGAATCTGAAATAGTTATCAGTCTATTTCTGTATCTGTGGTAATGTTGATAACATTAGACAGTTTGGTCTGCAGGCTTGTGTGTATCATGGTGTTTCTTATGCTGCTCTTGCAACGTTAAATGCCGAGGAATACAATGCTCTCTAACAGGACGTCTGGCCAAAGACATTTAATTCATGTATTGCAAAGTCTAAGCAGTTATTCAGAAGCAATCTTGACCCTGGGGAAGATTGTTTCCCAAACGCAACCTCTGCAAAGTAGCCTGGAGCAGCAGATGCGACTCTAATGGCCTGCCATGTTTCATACCAGCAGCCTCTCACATGGTAAGAGCTGGTTCCAGGAAAATGACCACAGTTCCTGTGCACAAAAGCTGTGGACATTACCCCTTTGTTCACTGTAGTACTCACTGCAGCTACCCTAGGACTTACGAGATTTCTTCTGTTTTAATCATTGCTGTGTGTGCCATTCTGCCCTTCAGAGTATTTCCCCGCATGTGACTATCATAAAAGGCATGGCTCCAAATCACTTGGGCTGTTCCAGTATGGCATTCTGTGAAAATGTCTCAGATCCTAATTTTCTATGAAGTTCCTCATATGTCTCAAGAGCATGTGAAGCACTCCCAGCATGAAAGCTAATGTGGCACCTGTGCTCACACCACAAATACAACGAAAGAGCCAATGAACTGGCTTCTGAGTAAGTCAAGTCCCTTTCGCCATGACTGAAGAGCAACCATCCCCCTGTTCCCACACCATCAATTGTTCAAATTAGGATTCCTCTCCATTTCACTGGATTCATGCAGCCAATTAAGGCCAAAGTCTCTCTAGCTGCTGTCTGAAGAGCGTATCCTTAATTTGTCTCAGTCGTAGTAAGTATGGAATAATTCTTTCCTTGGCAGTCACTCCTTTCCCCCAGGAAATTCAGAAAGATGAAAAGTCAGTTTTTCAAACCTATTAATGCAGAGCTTGGAGTCAGTTGTTCTTAATGCTTGGACTAACGCCCATGTGCTGCCATCAGTACTCAGCCCTGCAATCTTCTCTGGTTAAGGAGATAAATGCTCTTTCTCCTCCGAGTTTCTGCCTTCACTCATAGCCTACTCAGCCTCATTGCCGCTTCCTGTCCTGTCTGGCTCTTCTGCCTGATTCATACTTAAATGTGGAGAAGAGGCCACCAACATAACCAGCTGATAAAGCTTGTGCACCTTCAGTGGGATGAGGTGGCAGTGCTTAGTTTAACAGAAATGAGAATAGCTTCAGATGCCACAACGGGACTTGCTGGCTTGTCTTTGGTATGTGAAGAGGATTCTGGGCCGAACTTCTTATCAGTCAGGATGTCTGTATCAGCAGAACTGCATTTCCCTTCAGTGTTTTTCTATTCCATTTCTCACTTGTTCTGGAAATGCGTGTATTCTTTTTTCTATTGAGACATTTTATCCTCACATGTGAAGTATGAATTAATATGATTTGGTAAAGTGTAAAATGACTCCCCAGATGTTGTGGTTCAACTGTGTGTGTAATGAAAAGAGGCTTTGTTAACTATATCTTCTTTATCTACAACGTGACTCCTCTGTCCTGGGAAACTTTTTTCTTCTGATTTAACACCACATTGTTTCAAAGAGGTGATGGTCTGTTTAACTATTTTCTGTTTTAGCAGCCACTATTTGATTTTAATATTTGGGAACCAAACTTAAGTTGAGCTAAACACCAAGTCATTTTATTCTGATTGCCAAAAAAGCCTTTGAAACAAAGGTCGCAGTGCTTTAAAATAGAACACGAATGCTCACTTTTTGAGTCTCGTGGGAGCAGAAGAGCTAAGTTTCAAATTTCCAGCATGTAAACCATAGTTGTCTGGAGAGTTCCCATGCTACTTCAAGTTTGTGCTTCAGTTTTGGTCTATTTGCATATTGCTCATATGAAATCCTCTTTGCAGATGAATGTGACTTATCATCCAATAATGCTTAGGTGAGCCAGGAAAAGCAACTGCTTCATTCTCTGCTTCTCCAAAAGACTTTTGCATTAAGAGAAGCAGGTTGCCACTCCTTCGGCAGCAGTGGTGACTTGCCTGTCCCCAGCATCGACGTGGACTGGAGGTGACCTGCGTCCACTAGGCTTCCGACACCAACAGACATGCAGTAGCCTCAGCACACCCCCCTGCAGTTCCTCCTGCCCACCGTGGAAATCAGAGGTACTCCTCAATGTTGCCAAGGGTAGACTCCAACAGCGAAGAAATTAAATCTTGGGAACACAAGTGGACAGGTTTTCCTATTACTGGAGTCTGGGGCAACTGAGTCATCACCTCCTAACGTGTTCGTTTTTCTTTAGTGTCTATTTTACTAGTGGTACCAACAACCTATTCAGTCAATCCAGCTAGAAACCTGGGAGAGAGCCTTTACTTCTCACTCCTTACCATCCACTTTGGATTAATAACTACAAATACCTTTTGTTTCCTAGAGAACTATTTGTCCTCGTCTTCCTTTCTTTTGACCTGGACCTGGTACGGCTATACTCTCTCACCTGGGCTACTGCAGTACCTTTTAGAATGGTTGCCCCATCTCTGTTCTTTTCCCATTTACGTTCATACCCTGACAAGTCACCGAGGTATCTGCAATGCAAATCTGATCATGGCAGCACACTTCTAAAACCCCTGACCTCCCAGCCCTGCTCAGCTTAAGTAGTGATCACAAATGATGAAAGAAATCTTCCTCATAGGTAATTTGTTTTGAGTTCAGTATTTTCAAATAATTTGAATTTTAACAGCTTTATGCCTGTGCTTGCACTCTTCAAATTTGCCACCCACACCTTTTTTTTTTTTTTACCCCTCATCATTATAATTATCTAACTGGACTAGAAGGGATTTGGATTCAGGATCCCTGGGATGTACATTGAGTCCCAGCTTTTAATGAAGCTTAAAGGCTCCCCTCCACCCGATACTTACCCCATCCAGCCTCATATCCCATGCTTTAAGGATTTAAAAAGACAAACAGATAATTGTGTTGAATTTTGCCTCAGCATGTCCTTGTTCATTGACTCAGTTCAAGACTCTGCTCCTCTAGGAAGAAGCCAGAATAGGTACCTATTCTTTCTACCTCTGCACACTCAACCTCTAACATTAAAATCGCTTACCTCCAGCTTCCTCCATTGCACTGTGATCTGTTTTGAGAGTAGGATCTGTGTAATATGAATATTAGAAACTCAAATCCCCCAAACAGTGTCTTTCATATTAAAAGTTAAATTAATGCTTTCTGACACTAAATTAGGGAAGGCTGCTTGCAGAGAGGTGGGCAAGTGGGGACCCAAGGAACCTAAATTTATTAAGTGACTCGAGTAAGAAGAAGTCCTACACCCACCTGGGGCTCAAAGCGAGGTGCTTGTCTGTCTTTGGCTGACCTTTCTTTCTCAGAAGACTTTTCTTTGCCTTTCCTCACTGTCTTGGATGTTCCTGAAGATTTTGGCCCCTCACTAACAGTGTGGGAATCTGGGCTTCCCGAGGAAATGGATTCCTCATGTTTCTCTCCATGAGCTAGAGAGACATAGAATGGAAACCAGTGAGTCATGTAACAATAAAATCACGCCATGAAGGTACAAGGGGGTCAATTCAAGAAAAAGTGGTTAGTCTAAGGCATTCAGGTTTTCCCTTATTTTTTTTAAACGAGCCAACAAATTGATCTTTTTATAAAAACCTGTGACTCTTCTTTGCAAAATTGAGAAATAATCCACATACCATAAATTCACCATTGATGTGTATAAATCATTGGGTTCTGGAATATTCATATGGCTATGCAACCATCACTGCTATCTAATTCATTTTGAATGTGGTTGTTTTCAGTTCATTTCATTGCCTAGTTGCCTGGTCTAGTATCTTCAGAACAATATCGGATTGATTCCTCTAAGCTTTAGTATTTATTGTTGCCTTTGATCTGCTTGCTTTGAGCTAGTTCCTTCTTCCTTTTCTACTTTTCTAATTTGTTAAGGTGGAAGCTTAAATTACTGATTTGAGATCATTCTTCTTTTTAACTATAGGCATTTATAGCAAAAAAATTCTCTCAGCACTGGTGTGGATTATATTTCATAAGTTTTGGTATTTTTTAAATTCATCTCTAAGTATTTTAAAATTATTCTTATGGTGTATGTTATTTCATCATGTGAATACAAGTTATTACTCTGTGTGTGTGTGTGTGTTTAAATTTCAGCTTCAAGGGCTTTCTTTAGTATTTCTCATTAGGCAGGATTGCTAGTGACAACTTTTCTCCATTTTTGTTTTCCTGGGAATGAGGCTTTGAAAGGGATTCGGTTCCAGTCTACTCTTTCTGGTGGCTGCCCATCTCACCAGGAGCACAGTCTGCTGGTTTTCAAGGCTCCTGATGGGGTGGAGATCTGGGAACGGGACAGGGGTAAATTAAAATGCCATACAGCCCGCTGTCCTTGAAGAGATTTGGCTGTTTTTCTTAAATAAAGTTTTTTTTTAATTTCTAGGGTTCTGAAAAAGTTGATTCTGACATTTCTGCCATGCTTTTTGCTGCTTTTATAGAGGAGCTAATTTTTAGAATTCTTACACTGCCATTTCCATTGTTATTTTCCTGCATTTGGTTTCCTATTTGAACCTTCTGAGTTATCTCTTCACGTTGTTTGTCTGGGGAGGAGTCCCGGGGGAGTGGAGAACTCCCATAACCTGGAGAGACCTTGTTGCGAAAGCAGAGAATTACAAAAAGCTCTATAGATGTAGGTGAGATTCCATTCTGAGCAGCTCCATTCTTGAGTGTGAGGGATAGAACAAGTTAAAAAAAATGGACTGATTTAACTTGTAAGCAGAAAAGCAAAAACAAAAACCAAACAAACAAGAGACACAGAGAGAGAGACCACAGCAAGAATATAAAGTTGTTATAACAAGAAGAGTAAGGGTAGAGCTGACGAGCCATTGTAAATGAATCAAGAGAAGGACACAGATGTTTATAAGAAGTCAGACAGTAAAATAACATTTTATTAGAAACCAAGATAAAGGTAAGAGGCTACAAAGGACACATGTGTTTTCTACCTTTCTTGGTGTCTTTTGTTAAGCCCAGATTTTGAGACTGAAGAAACTCTGCATGTCCAGAAATGGGAGCCTGTGTATTCCAGCCTCCTGATGCTGCCTCTGCTACATAAAGGTGGAGTAGTACCAGCTCACCACTGACCGAAGCCCAGTATGAAATCACTGGGCTCCCTCCAGTCTCTGTGGCCACAACCAGCACCTCAGCCTCTTCCCCAGTAAAATCCAGGCCCCAGTGCTGACGAAGTCAGGAGTTACGTGTATTGCAGAGCCTCACCTATGGCCAATGCTACATGTAGAAAACTCATAAAAACTGGTAGCGGAGAATTCATTCTTTTGACCTCACACTGCCAGGTAATTCTATTATCAGCAATGCTATGCTTACTGTAATGCAGTGATTCATAATTTCAGTGAATAAAAGAACCACCCAGGAAGCCTGTAAAATGTAGATATTGAAGCCCTAACCCCAGAGATTAAACTCCCTTAGTCTGATATGGGCCCAGGAGTGTACAGCTTTAAAAACTACCTTAAGTGGTTCTAATTCAAGTAGCCCGTGGACCATACTTGAAAAAACACTGCTTTAAGACATGCATACGATACTCCCTTTTGTGAGAAACAAGTGTTGCAAACGGACAGGCTAAAGGGAAGAATCCAATGATTTAAAATTCGATGAAGTTCAAGGTTCCTTCACAAGACTGGCTCTCAAGTGTTAGCCTGCACTGAAATCACAGAAGGACTTGTTAAAAATAGATTTCTGGGTACCACCTTTAACATTTCTGATTCCGTAGGGTGGAGCCCCAAAACTTGCATTCTAACAAGTTTCCAGGTGGTGCTCAGGCTGGTGTCCTAGGATCACATTTAGAAAACCATTGGTTTACATTTAGGAGGATATAGTTACCTTCTCTTAACATGAGGGGCTTTTGCCTTATGTTCAACCGATTCTTTGTCACAACTAAATAGCTAAGTGGCAGGGCAGCAAATGATTCGTGTTAAATCCCTACTGTGTTGCTTTCCATTTTATCTCTGAAAGATCCCAGAGGGACAAGTGCAGAGAGGTTATGTAATTCTCCCAACTTGCAAGAGTTGTATTAAATTCATGTATAAGTTTAAAGGACACATTTGTCCCTTTCAAAAAGTCTTGTGAGACACCTCATTAGTAAGGGAAATTGTAATTGTAAAGAATTTAGATCTGATCTCTTACTTGGTGCCAGTTTTAGGTACTTTCAAAACGGGGGAAGATCTTCCTACAGAGCTGCAGAGGGACTGAGGGTAAGCACCCTGATTTTACAAGGGGCAACTTGCTTTCCTGACAGCATCCCAGCTGCCGAGAAATGAGGTACTAGGGGAAATCTTTTGGTCAAATAATCTAATGACCTAAAGGAAATCCTGGATCAGCCACTGGACAGGTTAACTTTGGCAAGTTCATTATATTCTTTAAGTTTCCTCTGTTTAAGGGAAAAACTAACACCATGCTCATAGGGCTTACAATAATCCATTTAGAGCACTTCAAATAGGATCAAACCTAGTACAGCCTGTTTTTTTAAGATGTTAACAATGTCAGATGAAATGGAATCTCAAGCTGTTTCATTGGGTATTTCTGGAGCTCTTTTTTCTTACCATCCATAGGTCTTGGAGTTTGAGGCCTATCTTTAGGTGTATTGAATTCCATTCAAATTACCATATTCAAATATTCAAGTTTACATAGGTGAGCACCTACCAGCATGTCCAGCATACAGCAGATGTGCACCATCCTCTTCACTTACATTGTTAACATGTAGATTAAAAGAACTTCCATATTTTTAATGGCATGCAGTATGGTAATCTTTCCTCTTATGAAATTACAAGTCCTCCAAAGGCCATAATATCATTATATACTTTAATTTAAATTCCTAGTTTTATCTAATATAATGCTGAACTCATAGTATGTTCTCATTATCAGATAGTTTAACTTTTGTATCTAAAGTTTTGTAGGGAATCTGCATGCATTGAGGGCATATATATTAGCAAGATGTAAGACTGGATATCCTACTGATTCAAGAATTATGAAAAATGTCCCTGGCTGGGTGGCTCAGTTCTACTGCCTCAGTGTATCCTGACCAGGGATCCAGCCCACAACCTTCTGGTGTATGGGAGAGCACTCCATCCAGCTGAGCCACTGGCCAGGGCTGTATGGGTTCTCTATATATTTGGATACTGACTTTTCCTTAGGTATATCACTCACAAACATTTTCTCCCATTTCATGAGTTGTTTTTTCATTTCACTGGTGGTTTCCTTTGCTGTGCAAAAGCTTTTTAGTACAATGTCATCTCACTTGCTTATTTTTGCTTTTCCTTTTGGTGTTACATCCAAAAAATGATTGCCGCGACCAAATAATGAGCTTACCCCGAGGTCTTCTTCCAGGGGTTTTCTGGCTTCTGGTCTTGTGAGAACGTCTTTAATCCATTTTGACTTGGTAATGTTTTAATAATTACATGATGTAGCGATTTTTAAACCTCACTTAAAACACCTGGCGAACTGACTATAGTGTGCAGAACCCGGCGCTCCCAGCTATGGACACGCTTAAACACACTGCGAACGGCTCGTTGAAATCACGAGAAATCATCATGCATAGAAACAGTTTTCTGTAGGGAAGTCAGGAAGGGAGAAAACCCTCTAGTGGGGAGAGCCCTGGGCTCAACCCCTCGTGGGGAGCGCCCCGTTCTCTTGTCCCAGTGAGTTTTATTCTTGAATACCAATACAGTTTGCAAATTACAAGTAGTTAGCTTTTGAAAGGTGCTAGCAGATTTCCTACTGGGATGCTAAGCCAGTGATTTTTGGGATTTTATCATTTAAAAAGACTACAGGATTTAAAGTTTAGATCTGTTTCCTGCCCATGACTTCATATTCTAATTAAAGAGCATCCTCCAGCAAGCAGATCTCAGAGGATCTTTGCATATTCTTTGTCCCAGGCCTGATTACCCCGGGTGTCTGCCGCCCGCCTGGGGTAATCTCTGGTCTGAGCTGCCCCTTTGGCTGATTGCTAAGCCCCAAGGAAGGGCTGGAGACAGAGGCAGCAAGGACACTCGGATTTCTCATATCTAAGTACAAAGACTCAGGCTAAGAGGGGGCAGGGGTAGATGATCACCCCTTCCTTTCCACAGCCCCTTCATTTATTTCCACAGCCTCGTGAGTCTCATTCCACAGGCCTTTACGAGATCAGCTCCTGGCTTAGGTCGCTCCTTTCTGAGGAGTCTTACCCATCATTGGTAACTGATCTAGCACTAAAGGCCAGGCACAGAACCGGTAGCGTTCATGACAGGGGAATAAGTTTTTTCTCCTTAGTGGCTCCTGATCCGGAGGTCTCTCACTCAGCCTAAGTCACAGGGGGTCACAGCTTCCTGAGACCAGGCAGGGCGGCCCTCAACAACATGATAAATTTATGATTAAATGTTTATATAAAATACTAAGTGCAGGAATGATATTCAGGGTGACATACCTTTGTTATCACTTTTCTCCAAGTCTTTCAGTGCTTGGACAAACACCTGTTGGCTTTCTGTGAGGGGCCAGCTGTTATACAACACCAGACACTGTATAATATACTTGTAAACCTGGGAAATAGAGTGCAGTGATTCAGCAAGATCAATACAAATAAACGTAATATTTGCCTAAGAATGTATTATTTTAGGCATGAAATAAGTACATATTTGTTCTGGATCATACAATCATAATTTAATGAAGTATTATCAGATGCTCTCTAGAATTCTCTAACACCACAGTCTATAGAAGTTGATCCTCACATCCTCACCACACCGGCATGATATATACTGGTATTCATAGTTTTCACATCCATATTTATAAGTCAAATTTATGTATTTTACTTTTGTTACTTTTATCACTTTTGAATTTGAATTACATTAATCTCTGAGAAAACATATGCAAGTTTGTATTTTCTTCTGTTTTCTAGAGCAATTTACCCTTGAAAGTCTGTTAGAGTTAGCCTGTAAAGCCAGCTGGGCCTAATGCTTTTTTGGAAAGGTAAGATTTTGATGATCAGTTCAGCTTTTTTTCCTTCTTTATTGTTGTTGTTATTATTATTATTATTATTATTACTACTATTATCTTCTATTTTCTAGTGAAGCAAATTCATCATTCTTCCTTTTTTCGTAGAAATGTATCACAGTGTTATAAAGTTTGAAACTTGCTAGCATAGAGTTGTGTATGATACTTTGTTTTAAAAAGCCTGCTGTTTCAAGCTGTTCCTCCAACCTCCTTGTTTTGTTCTACGTTTGACATGTTTGTATTTTACATCTCAATTGGTCCTATAAGAAGCATGTTTACTTTATCATTCTTTTTAAAATTGGGATTTATTAATATTTAAAAATTTCATCTCTACATTAGTAACATTTTTCTTTTTCTTTGAGTTAATATTTTGTTCTAATTTTTGTTTCCATAGCATAGTTCATTTTTTTATCATTCATGCTTTCTGATGAATTAATTTAAAAGTCAACATTCCATTGACTGTTATCCTAGATGTGACTTACAAATTTGGATTTGAAGTTTTTTTTATTGTTTTGAGTTCTTTGTATTTCATAAATTCTTTGTTCCTTTTAACTAAAAATTTATCTAGTATATTTCATTATATGTCTACTTTTATGAGATTTTAAGTTGTTTACTAATTTCTATGTTATTGTATTTTGTTCTGATCTATACAATATAGTTTGTTTTTTATTTAAGGCTTCCTGTCTGTGCCATGAGAAGAATATTTCTTCTTTGTTAGGTAAAACATTTATATAAATATCTAAAGGATTAAGCATAAACATTTCTAAATGTTTCAAATCCTAGCAATCATAAGTATTTTGTTTCTCACCTTAATCTATCAGTTCTGACAGGTGCGTGTTAACATCTTCAACTATTTTTTTTTTATTATTTTTAGTGTTGTTCAATTACAGTTGTCTGCATTTTCCCCAACCCCTCCCCCCAACTCCAGCCAAATCCCCCTCCCCACCTTGTTTCCACCTTCCCCCTTATTTTTGTCCACGTGTCCTTTATAGTAGTTCCTGAAAACCCTTCCCTCCATTATCCCCTCCCCACTCCCCTCTGCTTACTGTCAGATTGTTCTTACTTTCAATGTCTCTGGTTATATTTTGCTTGTTTTTTTTCTTTTGTTGATTAGGTTCCAGTTAAAGGTCAGATCATATTGTATTTGTCCCTCACCATCTAGCTTATTTCACTTAGCATAATGCTCTCCAATTCCATCCATGCTGTAGCAAAGGGTAGGAGCTCCTTCTTTCTCCCTGCTGTGTAGTATTCCATTGTGTAAATGTTCCACAGTTTTTTGATTCACTCATTTACCGATGCGCACTTAGGTTGCTTCCAGCACTTGGCTGTTGTAAATTGTGCTGCTATGAACATTGGGGTGCATAGGTTCTTTTGGATTGGTGATTCGGGGTTCTTACAATATAGTCCCAGCAGTGGAATTGCTGGGTCAAAAGGCAGTTCCATTTTTAGTTTTCTGAGGAAATTCCATACTGTTTTCTACAGTGGCTGTGTCAGTCTGCATTCCCACCAACAGTGCACTAGGGTCCCCTTTTCTCCACATCCTCTCCAACACTTATTTGTTGATTTGTTTATTTGGCCAGTCTCACCAGTGTGAAGCAGTATCTCACTGTGGTTTTAATTTGCAACCCTCAGATGGCTAGTGATGCTGAGCATCTTTTCATATATCTCTGAGCCCTCTGTATGTCCTCCTTGGAGAATTGTCTGTTCAGGTCTTTTGCCCATCTTTTAAATTGGGTTTTTGTCTTCCTGGAGTGGAGTCATATGAGTTCTTTATATATTTTGGAGATTAAACCCTTGTCTGAGGTATGATTGGCAAGTATGTTTTCCCATATAGTTGGTTCTCTTTTCATTATAATGCTGCTTTTTTTAGCCATGTAGAAGCTTTTTAATTTGATGAGATCCTATTTGTTTATTCTTTCCTTTATATCCCTTGCTTTAGGGGACATATCAGTGAAGATGTTGTTTTGTGGAATGTCTGAGATTTTCCTGCCAATGTTTTCCTCTAGAATTTTTAAATTATCACAACTAATTTTTAAATTATTAATTTTTCTCTGTAGTTTTAATAGTTTTTGCTTTTTATTCATTGATTCTTGACAGCTAGATGCTTATATGTTTATTAGGAACATATTTACTTGTTTTATTCTTCCTTTTATTTTTATGTAATATCTCATGAATTCTATGTATTGAGATATTAAAATTTTATCATAGCTTTGTTTTGGTTCAACTTTAAACTTTCTGTGGATCCTGATTTTATATAACTTTAAAATTTTATTTTTAGCTGATTGAAAATACATTTGTGTTTATTGTATTACTGTCAGATTAGGATTCATTTCTGGCATTTTATTTTCTTAATTTCTTATTTATTTTTCAATGGATAGGTCCTATTTACTTCTGTGGCTTTCAAGTATATGCATTTTTTATTCATTTAACTTAAGCTATACAAATAAGTTTTTATTAATATGTGGCCCTTTTCAAGTTATGTGTCATTTTACATAAGAAAATCACCTATGTAATGTAAGATAATTACATTTACATTACAGAGTCAGTGTACAGATTTAGTACACTTGCCACAAATTTGCCACAAATTTTTAAATTTTTGGAATAGAGAGACTGTTTAATAATGTCCAGTCCCTCAGTTCCGGTCATGTGTTGAATGTGCCGCTGTATAGAGAAGTACACAGGGGTGGGCAAAGGAGGGTTACAGTTGCTGGTGCCATCAAAGACATGCAGGCTGTGATTTTTACAACAGCTTTGTTAACTTTATGTTTTGTGTACTCACAGCTGCCCACCCCCACATGTTGGCAATTTTTAGGAAGAGAATTTATGGGAGATTTTTAGAAGTAGTAGCATTTAAATAATCCTTTTAAGTGTAAATATACCTGCAGAGGTGTGCTAGTATTTTCTTCTATAGTGGCAGTGGTAGTTTCCTCTTCCAAAATCAGCTGACCACTGTCTACTAATGCACTTCCAGGTCTGCCCTTATTGGATTTCTGACTTCCCTGGACAGATTTCTTCTTGGTAAATGACTCCTGCTCTTTCTTGGTTGGAACATGAATTGAAAGTATTTGCTTGCTGGCTGTACAGAGAAATATATACTTAAGTTAAAATGTGTGAAATGCGTAGTCATTACTGATGGTGTTATTTAGTTATATACCATCAGGAGATACTCAAAAGGACAAGTCAATTTGTTTTGTTTTATTGAGGTAAAAAACAACACCACTGGCTTCTTGGCAATATTCTGGTTTTAAAGAAACTTACAATGGTAGTATTTTAATATTTAAAAATTGTTGTGCAAATATATTCAGAAGAAATTTTGAAAGGTTAAAAGAATCTCCTGCAGATTCATTTAAAATACTAGATAAAACTGTCCGTTTTAAATATAAGTATATATATAGTAAAAACAAAAAATAATGATTGAAATTATTAAAAAGCTAATTAAAACCAAGAAAAATTTATCTCCTAAAAATATCAGACTTAGTTTTGAAATCAAATCTAAAAAACTTTAAAAAACCAAATGATTTATTTAAATGGCTTCCAAATTACAAAGTTTCCAAGTTAACTTCAAGAAATTGTTGTAATTCTAACTAGAGAAGCTGTAAAGAGTGATTTTTGGTGCACACACAGGGAAAAAAAAAGAGAGACCCATCCATCCAACAAATTATACAAAAATAGTATATTCTAATCATTGGAATATATTAAAACATTATAAATTGATAGGTTTTACCCCAGGAATGATTCCAAATTAAAAATTAATGTATAAAATTTAAAAGGATACAATTTGAAAATTTCTACAAACCACAAAAAGTAATTAAGAAAGTTCTAAATCCATTACATATTAAAATTCTTAGCTACCACTACAATTTTTTCTTAAATTTTACAAAGGGCAATTATTAGACATGAACAGCAAACATAATACAAAATTGTACATGCTTTAAGCCTTCCAATTTCAGAAAAGTATATCAACATCACTCTTATGTTCCTGGTTTAGAAGTCCCATCCAGTGTCACAAATAAGCAAAAATTATAGTTCTAAGAAGAAACACCAAACATCAGAATAGGTAAAATCCCAGTTTTGTTTAAAATCTAAATGCAAAAATGAAAAATAGAGGAATAAAGGTAAAATATTAACAGTACTTTTTCTGAGTAGCATGGTTTAAAGGGAATTCATGTTCTCTTGTTTATAATTTTCTATTTTTCCAAATGTTCTACCTTAAGCAAGTGTTATTTTTATAGTTAGAAACAAGTTACTAGAATAATGGAATATTTGTCTGACAGTATTTCTGTTATCTGTAATTTCAGAAATAATTTTATTTCATTAATTAATTGCTCCTGACTATAACACTGAAAGTAATAACACTGAAGTTTTCTTAATTTTAATAGAATATTTTCTGAAAAATAATAACTTGGAAATTAAAAAATAAAACACTCAAGACAATAAAAATATCCTTTTCATTCAGAAATGTAAGAAGTTTCACATAATAAGAAAGTTTTTGAAGAACAACTATAAAAATCTATTGATCTCGTGTGACACAAAAATGTAGTAGTTTTTAAAATATTTTACTATAATATCAAACTTTACAGATATAACTGTTTACTTGTTAGCTTAAAGAAAACATTTTGAAAATCAGTTACATAAACATAAATATCTATTATAAATCTAAATAAGCAATTTTAAAAAGTTATATTTACACTGAGAGCTCAGAGCTTTTTCATTCCCCAAGAAGTAAAATGCTGGGATTAGAGCTTGGCCTTTCCCAATGGAACTCACAGCAACTTCTTCATTTTCTAGGACCTGTAGCTTGACAAACACATCCGGCTTGGATGTGCGCACCTGAATGGTAACAGGATGTTGTAATGCGGCCTTAACTGAATACCTGTGAAGGAAAACACTCAAGTTTACATGCAAGTATATTGGCCTTCCCCAAAATTAATAAAGGAAGCTATAATTTGCTGATGTGATAATCTAAAAGTAAAACCACTTTGTCAAGTCGACTAAAACCTTGGAACTATTAGTGCTATCGCACACTTTGGCAAAATTCCCAATAAGCTGTGGTAAAATGAAATGAATACAGGACACTTATTATCATTAAATGTCAAGTAGAAAATGTAACTTTTTGTTTAGATATGATAAGTACTCGCTTACAAAACGTGACCGATCTGCAAGCTACTACCACACACAGCTGTCCATTATATTCTACCCTCTTGCAGACAGATAGACAAAGATCACAACCGGAAAACACAGTATCCCTCATAGCTTTATTGTTGAAAATGTTTTTTGTGGTTCGCAAAATACAGAGAAATCCAGAGTACTACCCATGCCTGCACTGTCAGCCTTTACCGTGCCGGGTGGGAACTTCTTGCCAAAAAACTGGAACAAATAGTCTAACTCCATCCCAAATCCTTCCTTAATGCAATTGAAGATACTTTTTTGTTGTGGGTTCCCCCCCCCCGCCATTTTTGTTGAATCTCTGCAAATGTTCAGGCAGTATCATTTGGATGTTTTCACTGGCTTGCCATATTTCACACCTAGAAATGAATAAATCTCCCTACGGCCCAGCCTGCAAATGGGGTCCTCTTCCTTTTGTCTGAATACAGGACACTTATTGTTTGACAGTTCCCCAAGTCAAATCTCAGGAGTCCCAGTAAACCTAGTTGGTCATTTCTACTGCCTCAATGTTTTAAAATCCTTTCTCTTCTATCTAGATACACTGTCACTAACTGTTATGGGTTAAATTGTATCTAAAAAACCCTCAAAAACCTACATTGGAATCCTAATCCCCAGTACCTCACAATGTCATCTTTTTATTGGATGCAATGAAGTGTTTTTCAATTCATGCTTTGCAGACGTAAGGTTTTAACACAAGTCTATTAATGCTGCTTTTCTTAAAATCCTTCCAAGTATCTCATGGCCTCTAAGGTAAAGTATAAATCTCTCGCCTTATGAAGCCTTTAGGAAAGGTATCTGCCAACCTCTCCAGCCTTACCCCTTGCCACAGCAGACTGGGAGTTCACTTGGCAAACAAAATAAACGTCTTTAGTTCCTTGAGAAGGTTGTTTGCTTTTTTTTTTAAATTTTATTTTAATCATTGTTCAAGTACAGTTTTCTCCCCTTTACTCCCAATCCAGCCCACCCACCTCTCCCTCCCAACTTCCCTCCCATTACCACCCTCCCCCTAGTTTTTGTCCATGTGTCTTTTAACTTTGTTCCTGTAAACCCTTCCCCTTTTCCCCTGAAACTCCCTCTTCTCACTCCTCTGGTCATTTATGAACTTGCACAGATGCTAGTCAGGCAGTTCCCTCCTCAGCTCCCCTTCTCAGCTTGGCGGCTTCAGGCCAAACTTCTAAGAGCAACTTAGACTTCAGGTTAAATGTCACCTCTGAGTCTGTTTGTGACCATGCTGAGGCACAGAATGGTTTCTGTCACAGTAGTTAAAATATTCTACCGCAGTGGTTATTTTCTGTCACTGCTATGTTTCCTTTCTTCTTTCCAATAGGCAATACGTAGATTTTTACAAGAAGCAGACAGATGAAGGAGAACCCTCCACCCCTCAGAGTGCCCTCGTTTTGTGCTTTTCTTCAAGATTTTCTCCAAACTTTTACCTACATGTACAATATTTAAATAAGCATAAACATAAGTAAACATTCTGGGGATATACTGTCTATACAGTTCTAAAATTTAATTTTATTGCTGATTATTTTTATGATAAAAATGTATTATATTACATTTTATTACATTCTAATATATTGTTACATTTTATTACATTTTTATGATAAAAATGTATTATGTTACATTTTATTACATTTTTATAATAAAAATAACCAGCCATAAAATTAAGTTACAGAGCTATATACACAGTATATCCCAAGGATGTTTACTTATGTTTAATCCCCTAAACAGTAAGTACCAATGATTAACTCCTTTAAAACATTTATACTTTGTATATAATACTTTCCAGAATGAATATATTGTAACTAATCTTCAGATCAAACACCAGCAGTATAAATGTTAAATTCTGTTTTTTGTAAACCTCAAAATAATTATTTTTGATTATAGGAACTGGATAGAGAGCTGTTCCAACGCCTCTAATTCCCACCAAACCTCCGGTGGCTCCTGCCACCCTCCAGCTCTCATGGGGCTCAAAGCCAGGTCACAGCACCAAGAACACCTTTTAAAAAGTGTTTTTTAAAACCTGCCACTTGACTGTGTTCCTTAGAATAAATGAATGATATTTTACAGATTAAAAAAATTTATTATGTTTATAAAGGAAAAAAATTTAAAAGTATAATAAAAAGAATTATAGAAAAAAATCAGCTAGAATACAATAGATTATTATTTGTTTATTTTGTCAAAAGACTTTGATTTTCTTTTCGAAAATTAATTTCCCAATATGTATGAAGTTTTTAAGGAACATTATCTCTTTCATATAAAAAACCTTAGGTAATCAGGAATTTAATATTTACAGTAAAGTATACCCATCACATCTCTATTAATACTATAGAAAAAATAAAAATGTGTAACAATGAGGAATAACCAATAACCAAGTAAATTATTGTATAGTCATATGAATGATTACTAAACAATCATAAAAGAACATCTGAATGTCATTGGAAAATATTCATACCATAATACTAAGTAAAAAGGTCAGTTTAGAAAACTTTAATTATGTTATGATTTTAATAATGTTAAACTGAGACTAGAAAAAACCACTATGAGAAACTGCAACAGAATACTAATTATGATTGTTTCTAGGTTGTTTGATTATGGGTTACTTTTATCTCTTTAATAATATATTTATATATTTTCCACATTGTCTGTGTAGAACGACATATGTTGACAAGAGATAAGTAGCCTAAGAACTCATTCAATAGGAGGCACTGTACTAGTTCCTATACTGATGAGACGTGATTTCTGACTTCAATATATGTTCATTCTCACAGAGGTTGTTGTGACATTAACCAGCTAAACTTTGATAGGTCATATTTTCAGAAAGAGAAAAAGGGCTATAAGAAATGACCAGAAGCAACTAATTATATTTGGAAGTTTAAGCACACAGCATTTGACAGCTGAAAATCATCATTAGCAGCGATGAATCTAGCCAGGCGGAAAAATGAAGACAGGCTAGCCCAGGATGGAGGAGAGGCATGGGCAAAAAGAAATCACACGGCAGAAACATCAGGAGTTGGTGCTTGGTTCTATCCAGAGAGGGCACCTTGTGCTTGGTGCCTGGGGAGGGGTGTTAAATATCATACACCATGTGGTTTGGATCTTATTCTTTAGTCAATGCCAAAGGTTTTAAAGAAGAAAATAATATTTTAAAATGTGTGTTGGAAAGGTAAGTCCTCTAGTTAAGAAAGGGAAAAAGAGAGAGTAAAAAAAGGGGAATACAATGGAGTCATGAATTCCAGAGAGTGGCATTTCTACAGACAAAACATAATGAGGCTCTGAATGAGTGGACAGACAGTGAGAATAGACAGGAGGGCATAGACATAAAAGGCAAGTCTGAAGAGGAATCAAAAGGACTCCTTTCTTTAAGTACTAAGAGGGTGGAGTCCATACTGAGGCTTTTCATGGAAAGTATTTAGATAAGCATGGAAAGAAGTTTAGATGGCAGATAAGGAGAAACCCACTAGTAAAAGAAGCAGCAGAACAAGGAGGAAGTTCTGAGAGGAAAAAGTCTTATGCAGGATGCTTAATAGAAGTCAAATGATACTAAGATAGTATCCATTACCATTATATGCAACCACATGAGTCTGATATCTTGTATAACATCTGTATAGTCAAATTACTATATAAATTGTTTCAAGAGAGTTTAAAAATTGAAATTCCAAATGACTCAGGATTTCACTACAAAATTTATTTTTAATGATATTAATATGTAAAAATGCAATAAAAATAATATTTTAAAAAGAACTATCCCCCCTTCTGTCATGTATTTATACCTGAATAAAATTTTCTTGTCATTGGGTATATAGTAATCTCTGATTTCTTTCATAGCAAAGGCATTGCTTGGAAAATCTCGAGAGAGGCTTGGGAGGGGATTATAAGAACCGATGAGACGCAGTTTCCATCGTGAGGATGATACATATGAGTCACCAGTATACGCTTCAGCCACAAATGTGTATCCTTTCTATAAGAAAACAGAGTTACATGGAACTTAGTTACATTGTCACTAGTCTCAATGTACAACATGAGGTTTTTCAGTACTAATGCATTTTATTACCTTGATATACATAAAGAGCTCAAGAACTTTTGATAAACATCAAACCACTAGCATTATTTTTTTGTAATCACTCTTAGAAAGAGCCATCTTACAAGTTTTCAGAGGAAAAGAATAACTCAACAGTTGGATGTGTGTGGTCCCCTAGCTCTAAGAGAGCTCGATTATTTCCTACTTGATATTCCTGTCTTCTCAGAATAATCTTTCTAAATACGAGATGAGAAAAGCAGAAGAGTTTATAACAATGTGTTTCCTTTGGGATGACAATTAGCAGGTAAAGCTATCACATCACAGCAGATCTGGTTCCACAAGAAACTCAGTTGGGAGTCTGGAGACGACTCTTTAGGTTGGAGACAAGAAGCAGTTAAAGAACCAGGAAAGTGATAACATCGTAGTGGGTTATAACTTGTTCAACATAATCGGCTATCCAGCTGCAGAGGAGGTGAAGCAGGGGAAGATAATGAGATAAAAGGAGCCTAATATCATAATGAGACACAAGAGCTCAAAGTAATTCTGAGTTTATAACTCCGGATACTTCTAATAAGAAAGAAAAAGATAAATGTGTATTCCAGTTACTACCAGATGTGAGGAAGCTCCCTGATGTGTTAAGGTTTCCAGAAATGAAATACACAAGACAATTAATTTACAACATTGCAATAAATTTCTGGAAATATTAACTAGAATTCTAATACTCATAATGAGATGAGAATTGCAGTACTAATAAAGACTTTTTGATACACTTAGAGTAAGGAAAAAAGAAGATAAATTATGTGCATGAAAGTATTTTTATCTGTAAATTGTAATGCAAAAATCTATTGCTACTTGCATACTAATGCATTAAAGAAGCAAAAGAGAGTCACATGACTTGTGTTTATCTAGACTCAGAATAATTTTGAGAGGGAAAAGAAGAGTTACAAATTGGTAGAATAGCTATCACTGAGTGAAAATCTAAAGTTAAACCAGCGATAGGATTTTAAGAGAGACCTGGCTTATTTCAAATGATTTTAATCACTTGGGTAAAAAGTGTAACCTTATAGAGTACTACATACCAAGAAACTTCATAAATGGGTATTCTGAGTCACAGCTTTTGAAATACTATGAAAAAATACAACAAACAATTTTGAATGAAACTGTTTAACTCTCTTTTTTAAAGTTTAGAATACTATGTTTTTTTACACAAAACAAATTAATATCATGAGGGACAGTAGTTCTGTGGGCATACGTTGAAAAATGTTGACCTAATGTCAAAACAAATACCTTGCCGGTGCCAAATGCTAATGCAATCATGAGCTACAAAACAATGAAATAATTATCCTCCTTACACTTAGGTGGGTCAAAATTCTCTTTAGAGACCGCATTCAATAGTGGGAACCACAGTATCGAAGGAACATAGGTCATCTGGTGAAATATTCAGAGGTCAAGAATCACTAAAAAAGGAAAGCTGTGCTGTGAAAGGGACCACAGAAGCTTTTCTTCTAGTTATTCTCCTCCCCATTCTCTATTTTTTTCTAAATTAGCTAAAACTGAGAAGACAGAAGAGGTGAATTATTAGAGAGAGGAAAGGGCTATGTTTTTGCAATCCTGAATTTGCAATTTAAAAATTATAGTTAAATGGAATAGAATGTTGACTGCTAATGCATCTTTTAGAGCTACCCCCCAAATTCACGCTTAGTCTCAGAAGAAGGTTCTTCACTGGAGTTAATGAACAAAACCCAAACCAAACCAAACCCAAGCAGGCAAAGTATGCTAGATGTAAATACGTATGAGATTCTCTTTTGGTTGAACTCAAATGGTCCCTACCAAATTAAGTGTCAATGGCTAATATTAGTGTACTTATCTAGTAAAACAAAGAGCTCATTTCTAGAATTCAATGACATCTATGACCTTGACAGAGTCTCCCCTTGAATGAAATCAACTTTTCCACCTGGACCTTTGCAATTTGTTATTTCCAATTACAAATCAAATAAATTTTTCTTTCCAAAGAAATCTAGGTCTCAGCTTTTCTGTGAACCTAAAACTGTTCTAAAAAATAAAGTCTTATTTTAGAAATCCCTGAAACAATTCAAAAGAGCTATTAGATTTTTTATGGAGCCATTAAAGTGTTTCATTTTTCTATAAATCAGTACTCATTAGATTGGTATGTCTTAATTTGTACAAAGTAATGCGTAGAATCATGGACTTATGTGAAGCCCAGAAGTCAATTACAACCACAACTCAAAGAGAAAGATGAAGTTCATAGCCATACAGCTAAAAAACAGAAGATCATAGCTAAAATAGCCCACTTGGTTACCAGTGCAGGTGTCCACTGTTTTTTTGTCACGCTTCCCCATCAAAAGCAATGACCAGAAACACAAAGATGAGATTCAAATATAGAGGCAACATGATTTTAGTGAACAGCAGGGTCTATCACTGAGCTGGAGTAATGTGACAAGTGCTACTATCCTTGGAAGAAATCAGTGGCCCTAGAAAAAATGGGCTGGCAGGTGCTGAATGGTTATGTAATCGGTCTTCTAAAGTATTTAGGAATAGAATAAAAACCTAGGGGAAACTTGAGACAACCAGATGACTTGATAGGGACAGGACAACATGAGCTCTTTAGCTCCGTTTCTATTTTAGAAGTTTGTACGATTTTATGATTTTAATGACAAGAATTTCTATTGCTTTCCTTTTCTTATTCCATTTTTGGAAAGAACAAAGAAGAGGGCTGAGAGGCAAGTGTTCTAGCATTCACATGAAGTACCTCCTGTTGTCAAATAAATGGAACTTCTGCCGAATAAGACCATGAGTGACCTTATTCCTTGAGCAAGCGGATTGAAGGCATCTTTGCTCTACCTCCTCATGACCCCCGACAAAGTGCAGGCATCTCACTGCCACGCAGGGTGAATGAATTTTACACCTACCTTATTCCTGGTGTAGTGATAAGGCACCACTTTTTGGAATACCTTCGGCACTAGTTCCATGGTGTCATTATTAACAACGTGGAGCATACAGACCGGAAGGGTAGTATATACTTTGGGAACCAAAATCATATCTTGATGAAACAAAAATATTTCTCTGTAATTACAAAAGCATGAACTTTTCCTTGACATGAACCATAAAGAAAGTCTGAAATTAGGTTTGATGCTAAGAAATAAAAACATAAGTTTAAACTTCCAAATAACTACAAGGTACACCTGTTTTTTTCCTTTAAAATTATGATCAACATATTATTTTCTCACGCAAATACAAACCCTTTAGGAAACCCAATTTTGTAAGTAATTTGTGACTTTTACCTAATATGCTATCGCTTAGAAATTAAATGATTTCTTCTTATATTGAAATGACATCAATTTTTATTTTATTATAGCTATCATACTCATAAAGTTATAATAATTAACTTTGAATTTCTTATAGTTTAAGAAAACATGTATAAACACTTCTATACTATCTCATTCATACATGGCAGATGTAGAAGACATGTTCACTAAGTTGTGAAAACAACCTAAAAGTTCATACATTTACTACTGCCATGAGTACAATTGTACATATATGACTGATGCCATTTAAGGGAAACATCATTTACCAATATAGATAGCCTCACCTGAAGACTATGAACCAACTATTTGGTGGCTGGTCTGCATAAGTTACAGTATAGTCAGCAAAAGCAATCTTGGTCTCTTCATCTTGATAGCATGGATAAGATTCAATGGACTTGCACTTGCTTTTAAACATTAGTCTAGAAATGTGAAAATACTTTAAGTACCAATGGCAAAGACAACTTTCAAATGATGTTCTGATTACAAAAAAAAGAAATTGGCAAAAATCAGCATAAATCATTACAGTCCATGGTTGACTAGACTGCATCCTTCTCCAAATCAGGGCTGTGGAGCTCATGGTATGTGGCACCAAGGTAGGAAGACCACTTCAAGTCAACCGTGGAAGATCTCTCCCAAAGGGGCCCAAGGTTATCTGAACGTCTTAGTCAAGGGAGAACATAATTGGTGATCAAGGGAGTAATGATGTTCACAGGTGGAAAATCAGTACCAAAGTTCAAGGTATTAAGGATAGGAAAACTAGATGCAGGCAAACAAGCAGTAAAACTGGGTGGCAGCCACAAAAATGTTGGCGTTAACATTGATAATAGAAGGGAATGGATTTGGAATGATAGACTAAAAAACAAAGCACTAAGGCCTTGAATAAAGGAAGAGTGCAGAATTTTCCTTTCACGTGATTTCTGTTGCATGAGAGAAAGGTACGTGCAACTGGTCATGGGTTGGAGTTTCTCCAGGTTTGCCCCCTGGAAGGTTGTGGCATATTCTGGAACATAATGAAAGTGATGTGAGGGGTTCTCTGGGTCCTGTCCTTACCCCTCCACCAGGAACTGGATCTAGCACCTGGAATCTCGGGTCCCTTATATAATGTCTCTGGTATGAGCTGGGTCATGAAGTGGTTCCCTCTTAGATAGAAGTGTAGACTGAGCCCGGGGTGCTCCTGGCTTCTGAGTGGTTTAATTGTACTGTCAGTGCGATGTAAACCATGCAGATTCTCATGGAGGATAGCGTTCATATGCTCTCCATGTGTCATGGCTTGTGAAGTGAGAGAAAATTGATAAATTTATTCTTGGAAGGGTTTTAAGCCTTTTAAAGTCACAAGTACAAAGACTGAGCACATACCCTGGTTTCCTTGGGACAGTCCTGGTTTGTGCTCATAGTCCTAGCATGATGCTAAATAGTGCTCCCTCTGTCTGTGAAAGTGTCCCACTTCTGATGATAGATAACCTGATCACCCCAATGAGGAACTAGAACGTCCTGGTCTGGCAATGCAGAACCCCCTCGTCCATCCTGGGCACTGGCCCCGTCACGGCTCCTGCCACAATTTCTACCTTTTTTCTATACCTCAGGGAACTTATAATGTCTATAGGACCATCAAAATCTTAATGTGCCATGTGGGATTTCTTGAATGACCCAGAGAGATAACCCTGACAGACCCGACAGATTTTGTTTTGATCTTGCATCCTAAGACAGAGAGAAAGCCATATTGATGAACTGGGTCTTACCCAAAGTAGGCTTGGGGAAGTTCTGTCCCTTATGATTTAAGAATGAAAGGCTGGGCTCCTGAACCTCAAAGTCCCCCATATAGTAGTATTAATATTAGCAACATTTATAATAGTTAATGTTCAACATATAAAATTTAAAATAGTATTTGCTCAATATGAAGCATTGTGATAAGTACATCCCTGTGTTACCTTAATTTATCTTTTTTTGAAGCTTTAGATTTTTTTGGTTGGTCAGCATTTTTAAAAATTTTTAAATTTCATTGTTTAAAGTATTATGGTTATTCCACTTTTTCCCTCTTTGCCTCCCTCCACTGAACCTGCCCCCCCTACTTTCATAGTCAGTCCCCACTTCATTGTCCATGTCTGTGGGTCCTTCATATACGTTCTTTGACTAATTCCTTTATTTTCTTTCAATCACTCCCTGGCTCCTGCCTCCCCTCTTATAGCTGTCAGTCTATTTCATTATTCTATGCTTCTGATTCTATTTTGTTCATTACTTTATGTGAGGTCTGTCCAGAAAAAGTCCAACCGTTGTTACTATAATGAGAACAGTTTTCATGATATTGATATAAGCTGGCAGCCAAGGAGAATGAACTGGAGTGCACGTGTGTGAACAATGATGACTTCACTGTACTAGTCAGTGGGGGTGGCAGATGCCATTGAGTGAGCTTGTGTACTGTGTGGCTATCGCATTCAAAATGACTGAGTGAGTAGAACAATGAATCTGCATCAGATTTTGTGTTAAGCTTGAACATTCCTCCAATGAAACTATTCGGATGATTCAGAAGGCTTTTAGGGACGATGCAATAAGTGATCAGTAGGTTCATCCTGACAACAAACCTCCTCCTGCATTGTGTCTTGTGCAGTTTTTTTGCAAAACATCAAATCACCCAGCTGACTCAGCCTCCCTACAGCCTAGATTTGGTGCCCTGAGACTTCTGGTTTTTCTCAAATCTAAAATCACCTTTGAAAGGAAAATATTTCAGACCATCAATGAGATTCAGGAAAATGACAGGGCAGCTTACAGTGATTGCAACAAAGGATTTTGCAGAGTGTTTGAAATAGTCGAAGAGATGCTGGGAGAGCTGTGCAAGGTCCCAAGGTGCCTACTTTGAAGAGGACTGAGGTGTCATTGTCCTCTGTACAATATTTCTTGTATCTTGTATCTTCAATAAATGTTTCTATTTTTCATATTGCATGGCTGGATACTTTCTGGTCACACTATCTGTTTTATGTATATTTCTCATATTTTTGTTCAGATTATTCTGTTTTGGACATGGCTTATGGCTAGAATGCAGTTTTCCTAAGGTTCTGTATACTTCTGATTTGTTCCATTTTCTAGCAGGTTGCCCTCCAGAGATTCCAACTGACAACTTCGTTTGCTGGAGTTCCTTCCCTGGCCGGTCTTCAACTCTAACTTGTGTCTCCTCAGCACCATAAGACTTTAAGAAACTCTCATGGGTTTCTGCTTAAAATTTTGGACAAGTTCAATTACAACAAGCAAAAAGTAGTATGCATCATAACAGTCTTTCAGATAAACTATCATGGAAGTTCAGAAACAATAGTGTGTTTCTAGTTGCAGTGAGGAGGGAAAACTAATTCCTGCTAGCATTTGAACTGGAACTTGAAGGGCACCAAGATACTGCAATAATGAGTCAGATGGAGAAAGACAAGTACCCTATGATTTTAGCCCAGATACTGTGGGACCTAGAAATGACCAAAATAAGCAAACCATCAAAACAGAAAACAAACAGAGAGAGAACAAACCGATGGTTGACAGACTGGGGGTTGGAGGGGTGGGTAAAAAAGGGGAAGGTATGAAGAAGTACAAATTAGTAGTTACAAAATAGCCATGGGGATGCAAAGTACAGAGTAGGGAATATAATTGTGTTCTAATAACTACATGTGATGTCAGATGGGTACTAGACTTATATGGGGATCATTTCATAAATTATATGCATGTCTATTCACTATGTTGTATACCTGAAACTAATATAATATTGTATGTCAACTATAATTGAAAAATTTTTTAAAGAAAAAAGAAATACCATTATGTTACCTTAACAGAGAAACTGCATATTGTTCCAAATTAATTTCCAGTACAGCCCAAACTCTTTGAAGAGTATCTGCGACACTGATATTTTCCTTTGTGTCTAAACATAACAATGAAAGTAATAATACGAAAGCTGTCAGATGTCCAGAAAATTATTTTGTTCAAAGCTCTCCTTTTACAGAAGAAGCTGAAATTCACGAGTCAGGTGGGACTAGAGTCATAGGCTTAATTAGCAACAAAATTACTTTAAAATGTGAAGTGTGTCCCTCGAGTTGAAAGCTTTGCTCACCATTTTATGCTTTTCCCTTTATTTTTAGGGTAAAAGTTATAAAGTGTTCTTTGATCTAATTGAAATACTCATTAGTGAGTTAATATCAGATCTTTATATCACACCAAAAATTCCTTATGAAAGTGCTTATGTCAGAAAAATTAATCCATCCACTTTTTCTAAAAAACAGTGGCTAATAGGATTATAGTAAAGTTCAATCTAAAGCCTAATCCAGAAATGGCTTAAGAGTAAATGATTTGGCAAGAAAAATGCAAATCCATAGTAAATGCTTGAAATTTAATGTGAGAAAGTGACATTTTTTCTAATTATTTGATATGAATTTTTTCATAGGACTTACCAGTATCTGCACTTAATACCTTCACATATTTACTTGTGTATTGTATGCCTACCTCAGGTAGAACACAAGGTTCATCACATGGGATGCCGTGTCAGCTTAACTGATTTCTATAAGGCCAGAATGTAGAGCAATGCTGTGCATGCAAGAATTATTCAATAGTTACGTGCTGAGTGAAAGACATGCAAATACTATCAAAACATTTTTGAGTTGCTCAAATTTTTGTCTCCATAAATCATTGTATGAATATAATTTCCATAGTGTATACGGGCAAGAAAAAGTAGATTTTACCACATAGCCATTTTGATAAATTTATAGTTATTTTTTCTAATAGAAAAAGTATAAAAATCAGGCAAAAGTAATATTTTTTATCACAAGACCATGCAAAGTAGTTAAGCTGTTTTATATTTGTCTATGCGTAGTTTTCACTGCTTAGGTAAACATTTTGATGACTCTCATTAATGTTTCAAATAGAGATGTTTCTTACAAGAAAATATTCCAATATACTCAAAGATTTCTACTAGAGATAAAGCTTCTCCTATGAAAACGTAAACAAAAATTGGACAATGAAAATAAGTAAATTTTTGCCTCTGTAGTGTTTTACTATAGGCTGTTCAAACATTTCACAAAATAGTTTTATATGCATAAGTCTATCTGCTTTAATAAGTATACTAATACACTTAAAATGCATTTTATGCCTTTAAATGCATGTCACTGTGGGCATACATGGAAGCCTCTTCATTCAATGTATTCATTCTTTCATTCATTCATTCATTCATTCACTCATTCTTGCAGCGAGTATCTGCTGTGTGCCCACTCTGTGCCAGGCTCGGCACTAAATTCTGGGAACAAGAGAGTGAGGGTCCTGACAATGCACCTTGATCTCAGGGAATTTCAATATTTACAGAAGTGACAATAACCAGCCTATCCATAAAGATGATTCAAATACCTTTAACTGATATACAAATATGCATTTATATACAGGCAAGTTCACTTTATAAGTGACTGGCAATTTATACCTGGTGTTCTAGCTTTCATAAGCAATCTGACATAAGTCCCTCTCCACATGGCTTGAATTTTAGCTGCTGATGATGTTATTTCTTCTTCATCACTTAGTGGCACACAATATTTAACATCTACCCATTCTGTTGGAAAGAGAAAAACAAACTTTGTAGTGTGAGTTCTATTTATAACCCCTTCCCCAGTTGTCAGGGCCCTTAACTACTAACGCCCTCTGACATGTGGAAGGCTACAACCATAGGTCTGCCGTTATGTTTAATACTGGGCTCTGGACATGGCCCTGCTTTAGAAAGCCAGCATTCTGGAGAAGGTGACGCACTAAATGCTGACATCTCAGTGGACTACTAGGGATTCCTCTGTGAAAGTAGCAAGAGGTTTCTCTCAAAATTAAAAGAGAATGTTAAAATGGTAGAAATAGAGAAGAGGGAAGGACTATTGCTTAGAACAGAAGAACTTATCAGAATTCCTCAAATCATACTGTACATTTTACCGCATTTCATACTTTTTAAAGTCAGGAACAAATAAACCAGGGAAGCTTTGGATGGGTGTGGGGTGGGGGACACACAGAAGAGCCTTGGCACCCTGGACGTTGCCCAGAGCACAGCTTGAACTCCACAACTGAAGGTGTGGACTGTTCTAACTACTCCGCACACATTTTGAGTACATGTTTCTCACATTATTTCCCTTACATAAGCCTAGAAGTTCCTTCGTCAAATAAATATCTAAAATTAATCAGTACCTGAAGGAGCATCTTCTGAGGAGGAAGAATCGAGTACATCCAATTCCAAAGTCATAGCACGGAAAGCAAATTTAAAGTTTGAAGGAGGTTTTGTTACTTGAGTTTTTTTCATTAAACGCCATAAAGAAAGAAGAAAAACCTAAAACAATATGTTAGTATATTTTTTAAACAAAAAAAATATTATTACCTGGTTAGACAGGCTCTAAAAAACCTCAGATACTCTACAAATTGTAAACATATAGTTCTCAGTTGTAGATACAATCTAAAAGAAGGTTCTTCAATGTTCTCATACACCCAGTAAGAAACCAAAATAATCATTTGACAATTTTTAATTTTATTACATTTTATTGCAATAACAATATTTATCATGTACACTCATTCAAAATATAACACTAAACTGGTTGAAAAGATACAGCATAAGATTAATAAATATGGTCCTTGAGCTTAAATAATTTAAATACAATATTGCATTGATTCTAAGATGCCATCCATTGTAAGACACACTAATATTTCCTGTGCTACAACAAAGTAGACTATTTAGAGGGGTTTTTTTTTATCACTTTCCTATCATCTATGAGTGTTTACTTGATATTGAAAAAGTTCTTCTAGATTTAGATGCCATCTTTCACCATGTATCACACTTAAACATATATGAAAAATAAGCTACATAAATTGGTTAAATATTCCAGAAACATATTTGCATTCAAACTCTTACTTCTGCAAATCACTTTTTAAAAATACTTAACGTCTGTTTTTCTCATATAATTTGTTGTTCAGGTTGTCAAAGGCTTTGAAGATGCACCAGTGCCTAAAGTGTGTTCTACTTTTGACCCTGGGGATTTTCTCAAGCCACGGCCCCCCATTCAGAGTGGGCTGGTGCCGGCTCATTCTTGATCTTACCAAAGAGGACTGACAGAAGGTTTTAGACTGCAACACAAATACATGTTCCTTCTTCTAATGTTTCTCCACATTTTTTATTCTGAAATACTGAGCGATTCCATTTATGCAGTCAAGCCACTGAGAATAACAATGAAGCCAAAACACTTTTCTGCTAGCTTACTTTCACCTGTGCACAGGGAATGATGTGCTGGGTGGATTACTCAGAGTCCCCGGGGTGCTGTTGGTGTGACTTTTTGCCAGTCACACCTTTTTTTGCTTGTTTGAGCTCCAAGGGAGTCACTTGGGTGTGTGTGAGGAAAACCCCTCTCCCTTCATGTTTTTTTTGAGAGTCTCTATTATGCCATTTAATTCTCTTCCCCAAAAGAATAGGTGTTTGTCAAACAGTACATATAAATACGTGCATTTCTTTTAAAGAAGCGACAAAATAAACGCTTATGAACAAGTCCATGCATGCACATACAGAGAGTTCTGGAGGTTGCCTGACAATTATAAGCAACAATTATAAGGAACTACCAGTTACAAGATACACTCTGATTTCCCTCTGATGTTAAAGTGTGAAAAGAAATGTGCATCTTAGAACTGGTAAAATACAGTGCCTTTCGAAGGCAAATGACTAATACAGCTCCTGCTTAGTTCATATTTTCTGACACCTCCTCACCCTTCCCCATACATGCACAGACAGACACTGAAAGGCACATTTTTTCTCTCTGGGGCACATGCACCTTACCCCTCTCCTCTCTCCAGGCATAGCACTAAAGGCATGATTCATGAAAAAAAATGATTAGCTAGACTTCACAGAATCAAAAATGCCTACTTTTAAAAGAAGATGTCAAGAGAATGTCAAGACAACCTGAGAATGAGAGAAAATATTTTCAAAAGATACCTGTGATAAAGAACTATCATCCAAATTATACAAAGAACTCTTAGAGCTCAACAATAAAAACCAAATAACCTGATTGAAAAATGCATCAAAGAGCTTAACATACACCTCGCCCAAGAAGACATACAGTACGTGCGCCCATGAAAAGATGCTCCACATCATCTGTCATTAGGGAAATGCAAACTAGAGCAACAGTGAGATACCACTGCACACCTGTCAGAACAGCCAACGTCTGGGGCACAGGCAACACCCAATGCTGCTGAGGACGCGGAGCAACACAAGCTTCTTTCACTGCTGGTGGGAATGAAAAAGGGTGCAGCCACTTTGAAAGAAAGTTGATGATTTCTTACTAAACAAAACATGCTCTTACTCTAGGATCCAGCAGTCATTCAAAGCAGTTAAAAACTTATGCACACACACCTAATACATGGATGCTTCTAGCCACTTTATTCATAACTGCCAAAACTTGAAAGCAAGTTTGGCAAGATGTCTTTCAGCAGGTGAATGGATAAACTGGGGCCCATCCAGACAACATGATATTATTCAGTGCGGAAAAAAAAATGAGCTATGAAAAGACATGGGGGAATCTTAAGGGTATATTACTAAATAAAAAAGGTTAATTCATAAAGGCTACATCCCATGTGATTCCAGCTCTATGACTATGGAAAAAGCAAAGCTATGGAGACTGAAAAAGCTCACTAGTGGCCAGGAGCTGGGGTGAGGGAAGACTGAATGGGTAAAGTACAGAGGATTTTTAAGGCAGTGAAAATCTTCTGTATGCCACCATAATGATAGATAAATGTCATTACACCTTTGTCTACATGTACAAGAGGGACAACACTAAGAATAATCCCTAACGTAAGCTACAGACTTAGAGATAGTGATGTGTGAATGATCAGTCCTCACAAATGTCCCGCTGTGCTGGGGAACACACACGGCCTCTGTCAAAAAGGGGAAAGGCTGTCCCTGTGTGGAAGCAACGGGCATGTGGGAAATCTCTATTCTTTCCTTTCAGTTTCTCTGTGAACCCAGAACTGCACTAAAAAATATAGTCTTTAGTAAAAAAAAAAAATAACCAGGTGCCATATATTTTTATTTGCTACATGAGCAATGCCATTCCCGAGGGGACATTTCACAATGTCTGAAGTCATCTTGTAGTTGTCTAAACAGGATGCAGCTGGCATCTCGAGGGTATAGTCCAGCTGTGCTGCTGTAGAGTCTTCAGGGCATGGGTCAGCCCCACAACAAAAACCATCAGGCCCCAAATTCCAACAGTGTCTGGGCTGAGAAACCCAGACCTGGAAGGTACCACAAAGTCTCGTTGTTTCAATCCCTCAAGGGTTTCGGTGGAGCCAGATTTCTACTCAGCCCCAACAGAAAGTTTAACCCTAGGGAAGTTAACGCCCCAGAGAGCAACCATCTGTGTAGTGGGAAAGGGTTGGTGGCTGTGTCCCAATCCTCCCATCCTTAAGCAGGACCCTTCTGAGGGATGTCCCACAGTTTATCAGAGTTCCCTGGACAACTAGGCCCCAGCAGCCCACAACAGCAAACACCACACCCTTTAACCCAGATTTCCGTCTTTCTCCTCTCATTCTGCCTGCCCCAGCATTTCTGGTTCCCAAAGCCACTTCCCCCTAGATTGTCCCCATCTAGAATACTTCCCAGGCTCTGATTTGGGGGGTCACTTTACATAAGAAAGCATCCTAAGAACATCATAGAGGGGGTGTGCTTACCTTGAAGTGCTGTGCCGTTAGCTCTTTGTTGTGCAAGGGCACAGGGTAGTGGGCTGTCTGCAGGTCCTTCACAGCTGCAGACAGTTTATCCTTGTCTTTGAAATTAGCAATCACATTTCCAACCGCCTTCAGAATCATTAGCGACTGCTCTGTAAACCGGTAGCTCTCCTGTGAAGACAGAGCATCGCAGCCAGCCTTACTTTCACTTAATTAAATGTAATTAGGTTTACAAAAATGTAGTATCTGTTAACATGTGAAACTTCTATGACATGGATGATTCACTCGTCGTTCACGGAGAACTTCTTTCATCAAGGCAGTTTGCTCAGAGAAATAATGCAAGGAACTTGATTCCCGCTGTAGCAGGAACATGTAGGAAGATGACCTACCTGATACTGGGGGCCAAGGGAAATTTCTCCATGGTAGTAACATCCAGACTTAGACTGAAGGGTGTTTAAGGGTTATTCTGACAACACTGTGGGGCCAAGGACAGATGGGCAGAGAGGAGCTCAGAAAAAGAGCAACGGAGATCAAACAGACAAGAGAGTGAACTGGTTGGCCCCGCCTTGCTGTCAACTAGGAGGAAACAAGAACAGCAAGAAAAAGATAGTGACATGGAAGACAGTACGGAGGTTACACAAAAAGTTAAAAATAGAGCTGCTGCATGATATTGCAATCTCACTTCTGGGTATACATCCAAAGGAAATAAAAAACAGGGTATTGAAGAGGTATCTGCCCTCCATGTTCATTGCAGTACTATTCACGATAGTGCAGATATGGAAAGTAAGTGTCCCTTAGTGTGTGAGAAGATCAAGAAGAGACCACACACACACACATGCACGCGTGCAAAGAAAACCCTGCAACTGTGACAGCATGAACAGACCTTGAGGATATTGTACTGAATGAAATAAGTCAGACAGAGAAAGACAAATACTAATTCATGGTATCACTTATATGTAGAATCTAAAAAAAAGTCAAGCTCACAGAAACATGAAAAGTGGTTTCAAGGGACTGGGAGGGGGGCAGTAGAGAGGGGTTGGTAAATGGTACAAACTTCTGGCTGCAGGATGAGTAAGGCCTGAGGACCTAACGTAAAACACAGTGACTGTGGATGATAGCACTGCACTGTGTCACTGGGATTTTCTAAGGGGGTAGAACTTAAACGTTCCCGCCCCCAAATGAAAAGGCATGTATGCGAGTTGATGGATGTGCTCATTAACTAGGTGGGGCTATCCCTTACAAGGTAAATGCATATCAGATCACCAGGTCGTACACTCGCACTGTCTTACAGTTTTATTTGTCAATTACACCTCAATAAAAGTGGGGCGGGGAAGAATGTCAGAGTGCATTAAGTCTGTAGTTTGGAACAAAAAGGATTGAACCCTCAGGAGCTGGCTTCTTGTCTTGATGGTGTGTGCTGGGGAGTGGAGGAGTTGCCCAGAGCAGAGGATGCTTGGAGGCAGCCCCCAGAGTGCAGCTGCGGGGGAAGTTTGTAACACCTATTTTGGGGCTTCTCCTAGTGGGCACCACAGTGTGATCACTGTCCCACGACTTCCTGCAGAAACTTTGAGGAACGGCCCAGCAGGTGTCCCTGGATGGCACCAACTCCCTGCTGGGGTGAGAAGCTGATGAAAACCAACACGCCACCGGCCTGCCACTGAATGCATTCCTGGCTGCCTTACCTCCCTCTACCACACTCCCTCTGCCACACTCCCTAAAGCCTGGGGCGTTCCTCTGTGTGTGAAACACTGTCTGGTCAGCTGGCAGCACTGGGAGTGATCAAGTATGGCTCCAAGGAGCTGAGCCTCTGCTTTTGGACCACCCTGCCTCCTTTGCTTCTTCATTAGAACCAAAGAATACCCTGCCTGCCTTAAGCCCCAATAATTTGTGTAAGATGGGAGAGTGGATAACCCCAGTGAAATATGAGTTCACAGACCAAAATAACTAAGCACCTAGGAAATTAAAACACCTAATGAAACAAAGAAAGCCCACAACCCATGCTACTTAAAGCAGTTTGTTTTTAGAGAAAGAAAAGACAAAACGAGAATTTAAAATTTTGTGGGGTAAATGTAATTAAGGGGATGAGGGGACATCTATTTATAGGGTGGGCTTGCTGATCTTCCTCTGTGTCCATTGAGTAGGAGGGAGAGCCCTGGTGAGAGATGGCACAGCAAAGACTGGAGGCAGCCATGGGGAGACCTGCACAGCTGCTGGCCAGAAAGGCTGGGATGCATCACCCGAGCTTGTGTGGTCCATGACCATACAGCAGAAGGGAGCTGGTCTTAAGCCACCTTCTTGCTACCCTGACCAAGAGGTTTACGGTCTGGCTGAGAAAATCCCATCTCATTAATAGGAAAATGTGCCAGGTAGAGATGGGTCAGCAGCAGGGAGGGATAAAGCAGTAGGAAGGCCCTGTGCAAACCTTCCCCCCAAATGTTCACACCTACATGTCTAGAGCGGATGCTGCTTAGAGGACATCTAAAACCAAGACAGGTGCTCAGGGGAGGCGGTGGCCCTGTTTACCTCCTCTCTTCTTCCAGAAACTAAAGAGAGGCCAAGAGGAGACAGAAGAGGTGAAGAAGTGAAAGAAACTTCCATGGATGCTCTCCCTCCAAATCTCAGAAACACAAACTTCCAATTCTTTAGGTCAGGGAAAAGGTATTTCATCAAAATTTTAAACTGTGTTAAAAAGAACTGCGCATATCCTTTATACCCCCAAATGCCTACTAACACTATGGAATACATGTGACATGCTAACAGGTGCGAAAGAGGATGCAGCAGGACAGAGGGGAAGATAGTTTTGGGAGAAAAAGTAAAGTTATTTTACATGTATCCTACAAAGTTTAGAGTGTTTATTGTATGTGTCATATTTGGGGAGTTCTTGCAGAACATATTTAAGAGCTTTAAAAAGTGAAAAGAAAAGTGGATTAAGTGGACCACAAAGTTAGAATATGATTGACTTCGAATCATTTGAAAATAAGGCACACATACAAAAAGTCGCAGTTGCTGAAATATTTACCGGCTCGAAGTTGGGCAGCACCGCGTCTTCATCCCCAACGACAAAAGCCACCATGCCGCAGACGTGCAAGGAGTGCCCCACCGGGGCATACACGGTGAGGAGCAGCAGATGTCTCCTGGAGAGAATGGACAGTGGGTGAAAACAAGGGTTTTCCGTGTCCAGAGTTGTTGCCTCTGGGTGCTTCCTGATGGCAACGTGTGCCAAGTCAACAGTAGTACACGTTCAACTCTTTAACACGGGTGTGGAATGGAGACCTTTGCATTTTCACTGCACAGAACCGCTAGGTATCATGGAATCTGCATTTCACTAACAGTCAGACAAAGACAGTTACACTAAATGACAAATCTGCACGCCTTGGAGTCATCTCCCGTACGCCACAGTCCTCTTGATTTTGCCCTAACAACCGTAACTCATGGTGGTGAAGGACTTTGCAGACCTCATGGTCTTTTTCTCACAAATACGTAATGTCACACAGATTGTCTATGTCTCTCCGAGCAGGCTGCAGTGTCCTTGAGAGAAGAAACATTCCTTTTCTCTCCGTTAAGGAATAGTTGCAGCATGTTCTAAACAGACGTGTTGACAGGGGAAGCCCAGTGGAGCAAAACATGAGTCTGAGGAGATTCTTCCTTAGTCCCCTGGCCCCGGTTTTCTCCATGAAAGAGCACTCAGAAGGAGTGGTGATTTCTGAGTGAATCTCACCCCAGCAGAGCTTTCATGGCAGATGTGAGATACTTCAGTTTCAAAATTTATAATCTTAAGAAATATTAGATGCTCGCCATAGGTGATATTAGCATTTGATTTTGTTGCTTATGCTTTTCTTTTGTATTAGAGCCATAGCCTGCCATGGGTCTCATAGAATTAGCTTGATTGATCTTGGGAAATCCAGAAAAAATATTTGTTCCAACTGAAATATGGGGTAATATATTAAATTTTATTTATCAAAAATTGTGCTCACTTTGGCAGCACATTATATTAAATTTTATTTATCAAAATCAAGAAAATTTTTTGATTATACATATTTCTTTAAAATGGAAAATGTAATGCAATTAGCCAACTTTTCCTCAATCAAAAATGAAACTACAAGTAAAGTTAAAAACAAACCACAGATAAAACTATGGGTTGGCGGGAGAAAATGTTCTGTTTCACAATTTGTTTTAAATAAAATTATGGTTTTTGCTAAGGAATATAATGAGATTTACAGGAAAACTAAATGGAATTTTCAATAAATGAATTTTAGGTAATGCTGATTGGACAAGTTTAAACCATACGTTTTTTTATGAAAGAAATGACCAGACTCTGACAAGTATGAATCTTACAAAAGGGGATTTACTGTACTGCATTTTTTTCAAAACGTTTTCATTTTCATGAGTCATAATGGTAGACCTGTTCTTTATCAAATTACTTTAGGGAATAATTTCCAAGTTTCCATATTGTTAAATTATTTAGCAATTAACATCTTACAAGGCTTTAAAAAATCCTTAATATGAGAAAGATGAAGTCACTCCATACCCAACAGGCAGGCGAACCACAGCTGCCTTGGTAGCGTAAGTATGAATCTTCAGAACAAGATCACGTGGCTTCAGAGACTTCCAAGAAAATGTTTCAACTGTAAGTAGTCCAGGCTCTATTGGGGGACTGTCTTTTGTTAAAGCTAGGAAAAGTGAAAAATGTTAAACTTTTATTCTGAGAATATGGCTGGCCTTTACCTCACAACATTAATAATAATAATATCAACACTGGGAAATAGAGATGCTATAAAATATTCATAAAACATTATAAATTACTCTGGCTAATTAATTATTGAAAATAATATTCAAGCGGGACCCGGATCTTCCTCCCTGTCCTATTTCCTCCTCAAATCAACCTCTCAGGTGAGGAAAGCTAGAATGGGAAAGTTCGGAAAATGAGGACAGACCATTGCAGTGCACCGTTGCTTTTGTCATCTCTGGCTGCATTACAATATATCTCTAGATGTAATTTAAAAAAAAGATGCCACATCTGAGAAAATAAGAGATTTTCCTAAGATGGTGGCAAAGCAAAGTCAGCATAGTCCATTACTTATCTAAGTTTCACTTTTGATTCTTAGCTTGGACTGTGGCTAGAAAGAGCAAATAATTAACATAAAGTTAATTTTAATGTTGAGTGTTTTCTCTTAAAATAAATAAACAATATTGATTATTCTTCATCCATAGCTGAGGGAAAACTGCTTTCTAAATTAAAAATTACTGAGATAAAATTGACACAGAACATTGCATTAGTTTAAGGTGAACAACAAAATAACTTGATATATGATACATTATGAAATGATTCTCACAGTAAGTTCAGTTAGTACCCACCATCACGCATAACTTTTCCTCTTGTGATGAGAACTGGTAAGATCCCTCTTAGCAACTTTCAAGAATACAACATGGTATTTTTAACTATAGTCACCATGCTGTGCATTAGATCTCTGGGACTTACATTTTTACCCTATTTCCAGATAACACTCAAGTTGAGCATATAAAGTCCTAACATGACCCAAAATAACTCTATGCACATAGAATTTAAATGTGGTAGGACACAGTATAGCTTAGGAGCTTCAGTTAGGTAGAAATACTAAGCCTACACACAAAGATTTTAAGTTTATTAAACAAGTATTTATTGACCTCCTGCTACACACTAGACATCATTCAAAGCATGTGGCTGTATTTTGGTTGAAAATCACAGCCTCTGGCCTCAAAGTTGACAAGACATTCAATATTGACAAGACATTCAATATTGACAACTCAAAAAATATTTATTTTATATTTATTTATTTTATATAACTTCTATAGTGCCAGAGACTATTAGAGTTAGAGATAAATGCTGTAAGAAAACAAGCCAAATGAGCGATATTTCATGCATTAGTGTATGTGTGTGCAAGGGGCTGGTCTCAGAGAGAAGCAGGGACAGACGATCCATTAGAACAAGAGGGAAGGAAGTCTGGCTAGGGCTGGCGAGGGTCCGTTATGGGGAGATGAAGTGGGTCATTTCTGACTGTTCCCTATCTCTGCAGTGAACATCTCTGCAGCAAGGTCATCAGTTGAAAATGAGTAAGGATGAGAGTGGGTATTGGGCATCTGAAGAGAGATATTTGAAGATCTGGAGGAGTCATAGTAAGAATGACAATGGGAGAATGAGTGAACTGGAGAAATGTCATCAGTGCTGAGGATTTTGTTGTTGTTGTTGTGGTGGTGGTGGTGGTGGTGGTGGTTTTTTTAGATCTGCAGTCCTCAGTTTAAAGTGTGGCTGGCTGATGATTATTTTCTATGGTCACATTCAGCTGCTCTGATGCAACCATAGGTTTGGTGCAAAGTTCCATTGTAGAGCTCATTCAACCAATACTATGATTTTGCCAGGAAAGTGAGAGGAGAGGGTTAGAAAAATTGTGCTGAGATACCTGTGAGAACACAGTCACAATGGTGGGTCATGGGAAAGTATGCTGGGAATGAGAGAAATAAAGATGTGAGGAGAGTGACAGAAAGAGAAGTGGTAGGGTGGATGGATGGGGGCCCCAGAGAATCGTAGGAGTGTGAGTTCCAGGGAGAGTGACCTAGAGTTGGGGGTGGTGATCAGAGAGCTTGAAATTGGAAGGGTTGAGACGATACAGTTACTGGTGCTATGAGTTATAAAGTATAATCATGAAAATAGGGGACCAATGTGGGATGGAGAAAAGAACTGCAGAATTGTCAAATTAAAGAAGAAAGGATTTGTGCTCTTCAATAGGTTTTGAAAGACTCGGGAACGGTGGCTTGTGTAGGTGGAAAGACAAACGGTGACCAGACCACTGCGGGAAGACGTGTGGGTCGTACACGTGAGCGCAAACCCTGGCGCCGGAGGAGAAGGGGATCACAGGAGATGGGGCAGGTGTGACTCCCCTAGAGTCTGAAGAGGAAATCAGTCACCTTCATCCAGAGCCTAAAAATCTCATTAGTGTATTTTCCCCGGACAGAATGAAAATGAGCTGGGCCGTAAGTCTATAATTTCCTCAGAGCCCTCTCACCTCCGGGTTCTCCCCAGCGCACCAACGCAGAAAAGCAAACCAGCAGTTCAATAGGCTTGAGACTATCCACGTATAGATAGTAGGGCACACGCTCATCTGAGAACTGCAAGAAATCAGAGCAACCACTGGGCTTAATATCCATCTACGAATGCTGTATTCCCCACTTCTCATCATAATACAACACTTACCACGTACAGAGAACTTCCTGTGTTCCAGACTCCAAAATGAAGCCCTTTGCAGGTTTCGTGCTATGAAGACAATCACACCGAGTGCATGTTGGCTGGGTCTGGAGGGCCTGTGTGACTGGCCCCACACCAGAAAGTGAAAGCCCATTTTTGTGAGTAAAGACAAAGGATATTCTTGTCCCAGAAATAACAGAGAGGAGGAGCCTGGACCCTGGCCGAGCGAGCAGTGTGTGCTCAGACAGTGGGTCCCTGACAGGCAGAGAGGCCGTGGAGTAACTTCTGCAAAGAGCGGAAGTGTCCAAGGGGACGTATTAAAGTGTTTTACAGAGTGGTATGTGTAGTAATCCCTCCTCCCTTCTTTCTATCATAGCTTCAGAGATATACCATTGCATGCCAATGCACCAGGCTGGAATTTTGTTTTGGAGATGGAAGAAAATACTGAATAAGACTGAAACTTCCCTAAAAGGACAGCCAGTCAGCCACATAGGAGTTACCCAGACATGATCTCAACCCATCTGATATGGTACTCCCGATAGCCAGAATTATGGATGAAGAAACTGAAACACAGGGAGGGTAAGGAATTTTCCAATGGCCACAGAGCTTGCAAGCAGTAAAGCTGAGATTTAAAAGTAGGTCTTTCTTTCTACCAGACTCTGAGCCTGGGAGTCTCAGTTGTTGTGCTGTTATTGCCTCTCAGATTCTCAGTGCTTCAATATAATTTTGACTGATGGTACATGGTAAGTGTGTTAAATGAATTTAACTGTCACTATACTTGCAAAGCTTTTCATATTATTTTACCACAATATTTAAATAAGCAGTTAAAATAGGAAAGAAAAATCTCTAGTAATACTGTGACGAAAGGGAACTTGTAATTTAATCAAATATGACAAGATTGCTAAAAAGGCCTGATAGAATATAACAATGTTTAAATGATTGCTTCCCCCAGTATTTTGCAATACTGAGCATTTGGAACTTCATTTCTTTGTTTCCATTCAGCTCCAACATGCTGGCGATAGAGACAGTTGTTTCAAATATTCACTGTCTAACCCTGTGGAGAACCCTGGACTGGCCAGCCCCGTGTGCATGCCTGAACGAGTTTTCAAAGCAGAGTTGTCATCTGCTGTCATTTTTCAGTCTGAGAACTTAGGGGAGGGCTGGCTCTGGAGACCACATGAAAGGACTGACCTGGTGCCATGCAAGGCACCTTCGAGAGCCTGTGGCTGCGACCCTGCACTGGGCACCAAGGGAACATCTGAGGCACCTGGGAGAGGTCTTGGGCTCCACCACCAACCCCCGTTCTGCCGGCAGCGCTGTGGCCACTAAAACCAGGAATCCTGGCCTCAGACCACGGCCAAGCCTTCCTCTTAGGCCATATTAGAGGTTGTTAGGTTTGGGTTCCAACAAACTCTAAGAAAACGTTGTCATTTTCTCACATCACTGAGATGTGACATCAAGTGGGTGGGTAGTGGGTGGGCACCAGGAAGTGATCAGGCTGTCAGAATGGAGAAAGGTCAGTCTCCGGGTAAAAATAGGTCCTTCAGAGTGCATGCAGCCAGGGAACTTGACCCAGGTTTTATGGTCAGGGAAGGAGGTCGGACAAGGTGAAGGACATCCATGCTGCTCTGTGGACTTGGAGCCACTGGTTAAATGAAGGCGTTAAGAATGAAGGGGAATGAACTCCAGGCAGAGGGAATAATGTGGGTGAAAAGAACAGAAGCACTAGTGGAAAGTATGCTCTGTTCTAGGAACTACATCTGCTTCAGTGGGCACTTCACTGAAATCAAATACAGTGAATTTATCCGTGTGACTCTTCACTTATTTATAAATCAACACTTTCTTACTGTGAATTTATATAACAATAAACCACTACAATCAGATGGATCACGCTTGTGGATAAGAGGTAGCAGGATATTACTATTATCGGGATAAGAGATGAGCATAAAACCTTAAGAATTTACTTTAAAATATAATTACGTTACAAGTTTAGAAATGCTTGATAAATTTGAAGTCTTTTTTTTTTACTAGCAGGATTAAATCCAAGATTTAAGAATAAGAAGAGAAAGAGAATAAGGGATCATACCATATTTACCTTGAATTCTGTTTTTTGATAGTTAATGCAATATGAACTTGGCTTGTGGAAAATACATATATTCCTGAAAAACATTATTTATAACAGGTTATTGTCATCATATGCAGCAGACTATTATTATATGGTAAATTTATTAGATTCAATTATATGCTGTACAAGGTAAAGACAAGTGAAAGTTAAAAAATAATAACTTAGAGACAAGAAAAGCAGTTACCTGGGCCTGAGGGATGGGAAAAATAGGGAGAGGTGGGTAAAAGGCTCAAACTTTCAGTTCTAAGATAAAGAAGGTCTGATGACCTAATGTGGAACATGCTGACTATAGCTGATAACTCTAACTTGCATAATTGACATTTTCTAAGAGAGCAGAACTTAAATGTTCTCATAAAAAAGTACGTATGTGATGGATACATTAATTAACTCGATGGGGGGAGTCTTTTGCAATGTATATGTATACCAACTCAGAACTATGTAAACTTTAAATATCATAAAATTTTATTTGTCAGTCATGCCTTAATAAATCTGGGGGAAATGACAATTGTATGGAATCAGTTGCCTAAAAGAGGAAAAGACAACCTCTGCTTCCATCGTCATTAACAGGTAAGTTGTGAAGGTAAGCTAGGACTGGCCTAAGTGTTTTTATGTAAACAATCAACTCAGCCATTTTTCTCTCTAGCAGTTTTGTTTGATATTGTATCAATGCCAGACTAATATTGGCTTACCTACTTTAAACAATAACTAAAAATTCATAGCTTATATAGCTGCTATGTTAAATGCACACATAAACATATATACTCACTGAAAGCATACACAGAAGTCTTCAAAATCCAACCATATTTCTTTGGAAACAGTATTATTTATTGCTGTGAATTCCTCCTGAGATCTGTCCAGTGTTGCAGTGGTCATGCTAATCAAATCTCTTTCCAAACCCTGGCCCTCAGGTGGAAGGGCGGAGTCATTCAGTACAAAGTCCACCAGCTCCTCTGTGCCTGGCAGAAAGCAACCATGTCAACACATCTGTGTTATTTAATGTCATTACTAAGGCATGGAAAATCACAGGGTTCATATGTCAAGGTCTATTTTTGAGAAAACATATACTGAGATAATTATTTACACGCAGGCCTCAAATTTGCGTATAGAGATATATTTTCATAATCTCAAGATAATTTATAAGGAGTCTTTATAAAATTCTCACTTGACTTTTGTAAATTTGTGCACACATTCTTTTTTTAAAAGTATTTTATTTATTTACTTTTAGAGAGAGAGGAAGGGAAGGAGAAAGAAAGGGAGAGAAACATCAATGTGTGGTTGCCTCTTGCACGTGCCCCACTGGGGACCTGGCCTGCAACCCAGGCATGTGCCTTGACTAGGAATCGAACCAGCAACCTTTTGCTTTGCAGGCCTGAGCTCAATCCACTGAGCTACACCAGCCAGGGTTGTGCACACCTTCTTTAGATATTATAAAGTTATAACACAAACTAGCTAGCTTATGTACTTAAAATCTGCTATAGATAAACATATTCATATGAGAAGGATGGCTCAGACAACAGAGGGAGGAATGAAAACTTGAAAGATCTATTACAGTTAATATATTTTAGTAAGTGCCTACTTAATTGCTTCCTCACAGTCCATGATTCCATCATCTTATTTCATGTTCATCAAGTAATTCCATAAAACTCTCATAGACTGCTTGTACCTAAATCTGCTACCCATCATTTTTTGGGGACTGGAGGTTTGGCCAAGTTTTCTTTCTTCAGGAACTAAAAATGTGCAATAGTTTTAGTGCTTTGATTACAGCATGCACGCATTAAAGCACACGAACTTCACTCATGGGACTAATCAAATTGCCTTTTATTTTGACCTTAAACTTGAATTGAACAAGTGAGATTAGCTGATTTTTCTCTCCCAGAGCAGATTAGCCTTGTTACATCAGAGGGGACCCAGGAGAGAGGCTGCTGGGAGCCAAGAGCAGAGCTCAGGGTTGCCAAGAAGCAGAGGCCCCTTTCTGCTTTGATGTCTGTGAAAAAAATAGTCATGGGAAGATTATTACCTTACCTTTTCCTTGTATAATTTGTGAAGCAATGTTGCCCTGCAAATTGAAAGGGGGCACATTAAGAAACCGTTCATAAATTTAACAAAACCTTATAGTTCTAAAGCACCACAGTTTTTAAAAGTTAATATAGTCTTTTAAACATTGAAGAAACAGATTTCTGAAAATACTAAAGCATACAGTAGAACAGAGGATTTGTTTTTAACTTTAAAATTCAAAAGATGTGAATTAAATAATGTATTGGGGGTTTAAGTTTGATATTAAAAGACAGAATATCTGAGTGTATTAAATGATTGAATTTTATAACAAAAGTTAAATTAAAACAATAATATCTCTAAGTAGACATATAACTTGGTGTGAGTCACCTTCTTTTAAAAATACAGTTTGAATATAATAAGATTAGGATTGGTAATTAATGGATAGAAATTAGAATGGTTAAAATTATAAAAATAATCACTCAAAATTTTAACGGGCAAATTAAGTCAAATTCACGTTTACAACTCTGTTTTCTCTAGAACACAATTAAAATAAGTGTAACACTTAAGATGGTATAAATTTGTACCTATTGATGATAGGTAGTATCAGCAATACTTTGGATGATGTAAAGCAGGTGGAGGTGACAATACAGTGGAGATGACTGAATCCTAAGTGCTGGTGAAAAGGAAGCCCAGGCAAACCTTGAGGACCCAGAAAGAGTTAGCAGGTATCTGAGAAACAGAGACTGAGGTGCGGCTTGAAAACCCAGGGGTGGGCTGGATGTCTACACAAGGAACAGATAAACCCTACTTCTCTTTCATGCATGTAGCGTCTATCATTCTCCTGCCTAAACAGCTGCTGGAAGTTGCTGCGAGTGGAGAAATCGCGTGAGGAAACCCAGATCTGGGCTCACAGACTCGGTGGGAATCCGGAGAGTCTACAACACAGAGAGGAGAGCAACTAAGGGAATGTCCACATGCTGAGTCTTGGGACTCTCGGCGACACGAGTTGATGGCGTCAGTGACACTGATGGAGAAGTGTGTGCTCATTCCTGCCACTCCGTTCTACCCCACTGGGGAGATCAGAGGACCCGCAGCTGGAAAAAAATGACCATAGTCCAGGAAAAGCCTCAGGGAATCTGACATTTGAAGCTAATCCACCCCTGAATGAAGCTCACTCATTCCTAATTATCCTGAATTAAAGCTACCAGTTCATCAGGTCTATAAATGTTATAAAGTTGCTGTCAACCAGTAGCTCTTTAATGTCATAAATCTCTTAAATGTGTACATACAACAAAGTATCACCAGACAACTGAAGAAATATGTATGTATGAACATATAGATATACATGAGGTCTGTCCAAAAAGTATGCAGCCATGTAGTATGAAAAATAGAGACATTTAGTGAAGAATACACATGGAACATTGTACACAAGACAATGATGCCTCAGTCCCCTTCAAAGTTGGCACCTTGGGACCTCACACAGTTCTCCCAGTCACCATCAGCTGCCCTGTCATATTTTTGTGAATCTCATGGACAGCCCGAAAACTCTTCCCTTTCAAAGGTGATTTTAATTTTGGGAAAAGCCAGAAGTCGCAGGGTGCCAAATCTGGGCTGTACAGGGCACTGAGTTCCTGGGTGATTTGAGGTTTCACCAAAAAACTGCAGGAGACATAAAGCATGAGCAGGCGCATTGTCGAGATGAAGCTGCCAATCACCAGTTGCCCACAGCTGTGGCAGTTTTCACTGTATTGCGTCTTTCAGCTGAATGAGGTAGTATCCTGATTAACTGTTTGTCCTGGAGAGGCGTAATTATGATGAACAACACCTTCCCAATCAAAAAACACAGTTAACGTGGTCTTGATCTTGCTGTGACTTTGTCGTGCCTTCCTCAGGCATGGAGAACCAGGTGACTCCCATTGGCATGACTGGGCCTTTGTTTCTGGATCCTAGCCATGTGTATACCCATGATTCACCTCTGCTTATGACCTACTTGAGGAAACCGGGTTCATCAGTGGTGGTTTGAATCACATCATTAGCAACTTCAGCATGATGTTCCTTCTGCTCTGGTAGCAGAAGCCATGGAGTGAGTTTTGCCACAACACATTTCATGCCAATATCCTGCATCAAAATCTTGGACACAGTAGGTTTTGCAATCCCCAGGTCAGCTTCTTATTCTCACACTGTCAGTCGCTGATCTTTGTTGATTGCAGCTCATACATGCTCAACATTCTCATGTGTCTGGAGGCTTGTCGTGGGCCTCCCAGATCATGGGTCACCTTCAACAGATTCTAGACCGTATTTGAAATGTTTATACCACACTTTTATTTGTGCTGCACTCATTGCGTTGTCCCTGAAAGCCTTCCAAATCATCTGAATGCTTTCCACAGAGGAATGCTCAAGCTTAACACAAACAGATCCATTGCTGTACTCGCTCAGTCACTCTGAATGCAACAGCCACACAGTACACACACTCCCTCAACAGTGTCTACTGCCGCCACTGACTAGTGCAGTGAAGTCGGCATTGTTCACACGTGCCCGTTCCAGTCTACTCTCCTTGGCTGCCAGGTTACATCGATGTCCTGCAAACCATTCTCATTATATTAACAATGGCTGGACTTTTTCTGGACAGACCTCATATATTTTTGCAAAATTAGAAGTATATGGAGTTAATTAATACCAAACTCTGAATGGCAAGTAGGAAATACAACCCAGAAGAGAGATACACAGGGGACTTTTTGTAAGAAATAAGTATTCAATTTTCTAATATAGGTGATGGATACATAAGAAGTTTATTGTAATAATAAACTTTCAGAATAAGAAGATGCATGTCATACATCATTTTATGTATATTTCACATTTGAAGAAAAACTACTATAATTAAGGATTGGGTCAGTACTAAGAATAGCATAGTTACCTGAGATGTAGTTCCTGTCACTTGACTTAAATCTGGCTGGCTGAGGTCTTCGGTTTCATCATTTTCAGTAAGGGGAGATAAACCAGATCCTAGAGGCATCCCTTTCTTAATAAGAGATTGTACAAAATGACTAATGGAAAACAAAAACAACCTTATGTTACCTTAATCTATTTTTTAATTGTTATAGTATTTATATATTTTAGGTTAACATGTTCAATAATAATGTTACATTGTATGTATACAGGCTTCCTAAACTTTCTGATTTTTTTCCTTGCTTGTGTGGTGTAAAACTTAATTCGCCTCAAGCTAACCTTCCTGATTTACCTTAAACTGCCACTAGAGGGTAGCACAGCCACATTTATTCAGTCCGAGGAAACGGAGCGAGAATGGGCACAGCGGGCACAGGCTGCTAAAGCGGCTGCTGCAGTGAAAGGGAGTAGTGGGAGGGGTTGCTTTTGAGGATTTGCCAAGAAAACACTTGCTTTTGTGTTGACTTGAGAACTGTGACTCCACAGCAAAGCGAGAGAGGGGACATATCCTTCATGTAGGATGAAACGTCATTCACATGTCTTTGTGTTTGGCTCTGACAGATAAAACAAATGTGCTAGCAAATTCATAACGGTATCAAGCAGTGAATAGGTTACTTGAACTCAATGAAGAGTTACAGTCACTTGGACCTGAGCTATAGAAGTTAATCCACCTTAAATCAAGTAGTAAAGCTGAAAGAAGACATGCAAAATCAAGTCAAGAGACTAAATCGGGCAGTTCAGGTTATAAAACCAAGCATTTGGGGTCCCCATTGACATGGAGGTTGTAGAAATCTGGGGAGCATTGTAAATCATGAGAGAGTGTGTCCCAGTGGCTTTCGCTCTCAGTTCTTACAAGTACCAGCCTCTGACGGATGTGTGATCTCAATCAGCTACGAGAAAATAAACAAGGATCTGAAAAGGTGAGATCATCACCTGAGTGGGTAACGTTAAACATCTAATTAGAAAAACTAGGATTCTTTAACATTGTAACATTATGTTTAGGGAAATTCTGTGTAATGTCGAATAGCATATGAAAGAATTTAGCAGGTTACATAATCCAGCAAATTCAGCTTTAAAATATATAACTTGATGCTTAACTTTTTGGTTTATGACTCAATTAAACCCTAAGAATATTTTGGTTTGTAAAAACTAATAATATACATTAAAAATTAAGGTTCCACCCATACATGATTTTGGTTATTTGAGCTTTTAATGTGATTTAACACATGGAGGGATTTTGTTTGTTGAAGTTTTTGGCATTTAAATTACTTAAAAAGTGAAATATACAGTGGTAATGCGGTAAATGCAATCAAATGTTTAAATTCAGCTAAACTGAATTTACTTAAAACTGTCATAGAAATTGTTAGATTTGTGTATGAAATAGGATGTACTGTAAATTAAGATGAGAGTCTGAGGAAAACTAGATTTACAAATCTGTAAGAGCAACAAATTTCAAAAACCGAAGGAGAGCAGCACGTGGTCTTTTCTGCTGGCCAAGCTGCCGCACAAGGCCTGATGCTACCAGTGGCCACAGGTAGGCCATCTGCAGTTCCCTCCTCGCCCACTTCCCAGTGTCCGGTCCCTGATGCGAGGAAGTAACAGGCACCGTCCTTACAGGTGACAGACGTAAAGGAGGTCACTAATGTTTTCAACCGTAGTTGAGTCTATTAAAAGGTAAATTAACCAGCTCTAATGTCGAGAGGCTTTAAAATGAAACCATACAATGAGGAGACCTCTGGTATAAATCTTGACTGCTTTTCTTCATCAGCTTATGTGCTTATCATGGGTTTTAATATATCCAAGAGAAGGCTGAAACCCTATCTGATGGTCCTTATAAGTGTGAGCTATAATGCAAGCCATTCAATAACTTTAATAAAGTTTTATTGAAGTCTAAAATACATTCAGCCCTGGCTGGTGTAGCTCAGTGGATTGGGTGCTGGTCTGTGAACCAAAGGGTTGCCGGTTTGATTCCCAGTCACAGCATATGCCTGGGTTGAGGGCCAGGTCCCCAGTAGGGGGCATGTAAGAGGCAACAACACACTAATGTTTCTCTCTCTCTCTTTCTCCCTCCCTTCCCCTCTGTAAAAATAAATAAAATATTTTAAAAAATAAATATATAACATAAAATACATTCAAAAAGCACACAAAACATAAATGTGCACCTTGCCAGAAAATCACAAAGCAAAATACACATGGCCATATCACCCTTATTCAGATCAAGGATGTGAACATGACTTGTGCCCCCAAACCCTGCCAGATGCTGGTCCCAGTCAGGGCCCAGGCTCCTGCCCACAGAAAACCACAACCGTGACCTCCAGCACCATACGCTACCTTTCAGTTTTCTTTTCTTAATGTGTATCTGTAGGGTGATTACAAACAAGTTGTGTACTTTTTGTACCAGATTTCTTTGGTCTAATTTTGTGTGTGTGTGTGTGTGTAACATCCATCCATGTTGATTTTTGTAGCAGTATTTCTTTAGAGTAATGTATAATATTATATTGTATTTGTCATTGGTTTACTGTGATGTATCTAGTAGCTGCAGGGGGCAGGGTGGTGTTAAAAATATATTTACATTGTTTGAGATTTTTTAAGAACTTCCTAAATCTTGCCTTGATTTTTTTTTTTTTTACTTTTGGAATTACAGACACACACACACACACACACACACACACACACATGCACGCATACGTACATATATTATATAATTATTTCCTAATCTCTCTATCCTTTCTCCTGAGATCCACTTGGAAGTATATCGGCATTTTTCAACTTGTCCCATATGTCTTTTATTCCTTCCTTCCTTCCTTCCTTCCTCTTAATTCCTTCCTTCCTTCCTTTCTTCCTTTCTCTGTGTGTGTGTCTGTGTGTGTGTGTGTGCGTGTATTTTTGTTTTGGTCTCCATGCCTCAGTCTGGATATTATCTGTGGACCTATTTTTTTATTTTTCCAATTCTCTTTTTTGCTGTATCTAATCTATGGTGTAAAATACTTATGTGTTCTTAATTTCAGTTATTGTATTCCTTGTTTTTAGAATTCTTATTTGATTTTTAAGACCATTTCACATACTATTAGCTATTTTTATATTTTTACAACTTTATTAAGGGATACCTGAAGTAAAATTAATTATACAAATTCAAGTGTAAGTTTAATCCTCTTGGATATAGTTACATATCCAGGTATTTGTTATCTATTGCTGCATAAAAATTACCATAATTTTAATGATAATCATCATACATGCCACTCATATCACCCACTATTCCTGTTTATTATCGCTACTTGTGGACTGCCTGGGGAATTCTCTGAACTATTAAAAACTTTAGACCCTGGATTATAGTCTTTCTTTCTATTCTGACTGTCATATTCATATATTAGTAAATTTGGATTCCTCCTTATCCGCCTGTGCCTCCGCCTCCTCCTCTTTCTTCATTGTCTTTGTTTATATTCAGTGCTTTTCTTTTACCTTCTAAGAGTAACAAACTTTGTCTCTCAGGTTTTTATAACGATCATCTGATCTTGTGATTTAATTATCAGGTAATAACCCAAAACATTCATCAGTGCTAATGTCTATATAAAACAGGAATTTTGTTGTTCTAAGGCAGTAAGCAAAGCTGAAAGGTCAGACATATCTAGGCCCTATTTTCACCAATTCAGTATTGATCTAACATGTCCACTACTGTCAAGCAGACCCCAAGTATGTTGTTTTCCACAATCACTGCAGCACAAGCTACAGCACACTCGTCACCAAATCATACATTTCCATTTGTAAAATAAAGTTGATTGAAGCGATTGAAATGTTTTAACTACCATATTAGGACACTCAAATTCAATTGGCTTCTTTAGCAGAACAGGGAAATTCCACCCAGTTATATAATAAAAGTGAGTTGGATTTTCTTATGTTAATTTAAAAATGGAAATACAGGTCAAATTGTAAAAGCTAAAATATAATAATAGTGTCACAATAAAACACTACAATTATAGGCAACTTACTAATTCACTTCTTTTAATGTTTAAAAGACTCTATGCAATAATGAAAATATTGTTTTAGAACATTTGATTACTGAGAACTTAATATGTGGCTGGTGCAGCTAAAGAATTTATTTCTAAAATTTTATTAATATCAATGATCTGAAATGCACATAGCCATATGTGTTAGTGGCTACTATATTGTATAGAATATAGTAAAAAAATCTGAATAACTTAGATGCCTCAAAACATTTTTAATTTTGTTAGCATTTACTGAGCATGTGTTATATGCTAGGTGCTATTTAAATATCACAGTGTTACACTATAAATGTAAAGCCTATATATAATCATTAAAGTCCTTATTCTAATGATATATAAGCCATTAACTAATTTTAAAAATGTGGTGATGTTCCTCATTGCCCCCAAAATTTAGGGGCAAATTTAAAGGAGACAAAGTTTTCAACCCTCTCCCCTTAATCTTTTTGTTCTGCTTTCCCTCTCCCTCCTCATAAAAAGCTCTGCCTTTGCTGAGATGTTAAGATGGTTTTGGAGGCATAAGCCTGCCACCTTCCCAGGTTGCTGGCACCTGAAATAAAACCACTTTCCTTCTCACACACAAAATTGATTATATTGAGGATTAATAAAGAAATAATTGGAACTCTGAAAGCAAAACTAAAACTACAACTTAAACCAATCAAACAAACCCATTCTAGAAAAGGCCAGTAGTCTGGGGCCATTGACTATTAAGTTAAGTACAGTTTCTTGAAGTCCCTCTGACATAAGAAAAGAGCAGAGCAATAATGTTCAGTATGATTCATCTAGGAAATAAGGGAACCTTTGAGGATGCTCTATTTAGGAAGAAAAATATTGTTAATATATTCATAACATATACAAGTAGTTGACATAACACAACTTTTTACCAGATTAATGACAACAATGATGATAGAGTTAGTCATTCATTGATGTATTGCATCATGAGTTAGGACTCTTTCTGCCCCCTAGGAGAAAGTGGAATTCATTTCAGAGCTAATAGACATAGAATTGGCTTTGTGACTGCAAAGGAATGGAAAATAATTTACATACTATTTATTACCTAACTAGAAACCCAAGAGAGGTATGTGATTGTTGTGAAATATTTGAAGGTGTGACATGTAGAAAGAATGCAAAACTGAGCCTTATCATTTTAACATCTTCACAGGTTATTCCTTTTAGGGCAAGAGCTGCATTCATTTAAGACACTTCTTGACAGAACAGGCTACTTGCTAGGTCAAGGAGTGAGGGAGGGGTAAGGAGAGAGGTGCTCTCAGGACACAGTCTGGGAGGGGGCAGCACAAAACCAAAACGGAGGACTAGCCTGCCCTTTGAATGGGAACTAGACAGGTGGGGATGGAGCAGCCTGAAGGAGAGAGGCACGAGACTTCCCAGCATGTCGAGAAGCTTGGAGACTAATGGTGGCCAGTGGGAATTCCCAGCAGTAAAGTGGCTGAATGATTCAAAAGCAGAAGCATCTAATCCTCTCTTTTAATTAACTGGGTTACTACAATATGACCAAAGTATAATACCTCTCACAACCTATCCATACTTTCCATGAATCCATTTAAAAAAAGTCTATTGTATACACAAATACTTCGGGTGTTTTTCTTGTTGGTTTGGTTTTGCTGGCTCAGTTGGTTCTGAGGAATTGGATATAGAGGGGAATAGAGGGAAAACGAGTTCTGGGCCCAATGGATACAGAACAGAGAGGAGAGAAGAGCCATGGCAGGTGGATGCAGACAAGGCGGCAGGAGAAGTGGGAAATCACATCCAGAGACACACACTCAGTTCAAGGTACCAGATTGAACACAGGTGTATTGCATTGCAGGTTTCCTCCCTCCTACAATCCCATTGGGGTCTCAGCAGAGGCAAAAAGAAATAACGGTAAAATCATACTGAACTGGCAAAACAGAGGTGTCATAATTAAAGCAGTGACACATCCCTTGGAGACAGATGGGAACCAACTGATAGCAAAACCCAGCAAAGCCTAGAAACCAGAACCCCATTCTGACACACATAAAAGGGGCATCTGAACTCTGTGGAGTGGCCCTGAAGCCTTGCTGATGAACCTCAAAGGAGCAGAGGCCAGGGGGAGACACAGCAGCTCAGGGTGAAAGGACAGAGAGGGCAGGTGAGCAACCTACCCAGTCACCTTCACAGCAACTGGCTCGAACTTTTTTCAGTAGTTTATTTTTCATTGTATTTTTTCATTGATCTCTTTTATATCCTCTTCCATCTCTACCTACCCCTTTGCCCTGCAATCATCACATTGCTTTTTCTTTTTTTGTTCCATCCCTGCACCCGCCAAACCCCCATCCACAGCTCAGCCTGCTCCCTATCCCTGAGGCTGTCTCTGTTTTGCTTGGTGATTCAGTTTGTTCATTAGATTCCACATATGAGTGAAATCATATGGTATTTGTCTTTCTCTAACCAGCTTGTTTCGTAATTCAGAAGAACATAAGCACCCCTACGTTCATTGCAGTGTTATCTACAATCACCAAGATTTGAAAGCAGCCCAGATGCCCATCAGTAGATGAGTGGATAAAACAACTATGGGACATTTACACAATGGAGTACTATTCGGCTATAAAAAGAGAAAATTTTATCCTTTGTGACAGCATGGATGGACCTTGAGGCCTCAAATTTTTGGCCTCAGGTACAGCCTCTGTCTTGACTCTGAAGTTGAAGCGCAGCTTTAAATTGGGCTGTCAGTGGGGCAGACAGGAAGAGGAATGGGCGGGGCCTCACACTCACACACCTCCCACAGGGAGGTGAGGAGAGGCACCTGTACCACAGGCTGGTGGCAGGTTCTACCACCACCTGCACAATCACTGACATCAGGGATCCTGTACTTGGGCTTCTAATTATTTCTGCAAAACACATTCTGTGAGGTATAGCCAGAGAATTTGGGACATACCTTTGTGATGACAATTACTATATTTTATTGTAATTATTTACTGATACATCTGGCTTCCCCAGAAGCTAACATCTGCGGGGCAAGACAAGTATGCTATCTTTCTATCGCCAAGTGAAACATAGTGCTTTGAATTAGTTTTCTAGGTTGCCTGGGTTGCTTAGACAATAGCAATTTGTTTTCTCATAGTTCTGGAAATTGTAAGTCTGAGATCAGAGTGCCAGCATGGCCAACTTCTAGGATGGACTGTCTTCCTGGGTTGCAGACAGCTATCTTCTCACGATGTCCTCACACAACCTCTCTTCAGTGATGAAGAGAAAGAGAGGGGGGGAGAGAGAGAGCGAGTGGTCTGTCTCCTTTTGAGGGCATTAATCTTAGGATCTCATTTAACCATACTTACTTCCTTCGAGGCTCTATCTCCAAAAACAGCCACACTGGGGCTAGTGCTTCAACATGTGAATTTAGCTGGACATAACATTCTGCCCATAGCACTCACATATAAAAGAGGAGTAAAATGTGTTAATTAGGTGAATAAAATCATAAGCTATACAAGATCAAGGAAATGTCCTTACATAGATTTCATACACACATTTCACCTTTTGATTAAATTATTTTATTTTCAAAATGTTCCAATTTAGTGTTATTTTAAACCATACAAACCACAAAATACTTTTTTTCAGAGCAAGATGCATTTGTGGGACAGAATGTAACGTACTTACGTTTCAGTTGGAATTGTGAGTGGAGTCATTCTGTAATTCAAAAATGGACTTGATATCTCGAGAAACTGTTCAGGTTTCTTTATTATTATTTCTAAAAAGAAATGACAGTGTGATGTACTTTTTATTCCATCTTCTAAGATTACAGCAATACTAATTAGATTACTATTTAACCAGCAAATTTCAGTAGTGTTAAATAGGAATGTCCTAGGATACATGTTTGTTTTCCTTTAACTGAAAAAGCTTATCAATCATGCCAATGTGAGATTTTTTTAGCTTGCTCCTCAGTTGTTTTTCAGAGTTACAGCATGAAACAATGAAGTATCCACCGAAATCATTAACAATGTCTTTTGGAGTTACCACTTGGCATTTCCTCCTATTTCATGGACTGGAATGACTGTCTAAGTCCTTTACTAAAAAAAGGTGTTCACTTAGTTAATTCCTATGCAATTGCTCAGGACATAAAGAGAAAATGAGGACCAATACAGGGGAATAGCAGTGGGAGAACAGAAATGTAACAAAGTAAAGGTCATGAGTAGCAAAGAAAACAGTACGTCAAGGACGTGTGGATATTCCCACAGGAGTCTGAAGCTGATCTACAAGGAATTCTCTGAACACAGGCCTCAGCTCTTGCACTAACATGTGAACACTGACATCAAACACTAGGGAAGGTTGTTTTAACAGGAGCTCCTGCAACCACTGGAGAAAAACAGGTAAGGCGTTGACACATGGACGTGAGTTTCCTGTGCTGGTTCTAGAGTAACCTCTAACATGATCTCTCTCGCCACTTCCTGTTAAGCTTCACTCTAATAGTAAACCCATTATAGAGAAAAAAGACAGTTATGCGGTGAGCCTCATGGTGGGACATGACAATTAAGGAAACCTGCCATTCCTTAGATTCTGTGGTCCAGCTCACTGAAGCAATCACACACATAGAATTACACAACAATCAAGAGTGAAATCAGAAAATATCTGCATGTTTAATATTTTTCCTTTCATTCAGCAATTCCTTGATGATTTGAATGAACAGTATGTCTCTATGCTTTTAATTAAAGTATTGTATTTAAAGGTAAAAAATTTTCTTTCCTTTCAAGTGTCTTTTGGCACTTTTTGGCACCAGTAGCCCATTGCAGAAACACAGAGAATGTAAAAAAAATGACTAAAATAATCTAGCAAAAGGGAGAGAGGCAGATAGGTAAAGATAATGAATAAATTAACCATTTTTGCTCTACACCCAAACCAGATAATATTCTTTATTCTTTGTTCTTTTCTGGCAAGAATAAAACATTCTGTGCTAGAGAAATCTTTGCTACCAGCTGTCCTGGCTGTATGAATGTAGGCAGCAGAAAGTGTGATTACATGGTTATTAGTTGTTATTTCTGCTTTAAAAATGGGGACATTATGGTTGGAAGTAGATTGCAGGGAACAGGTATATATTTCAGTACACGTGGCTATCGCAGCTTTGGGCCCCGGGGTACCACTGAGACGTATGTATTACACTGTGTCCGAGATGTGCCTCCTTGGTGAGCTGCAATGAACAGTCAGCCATGCTTGAGGTGGTAGCAGGGGATACACCAGGCATCACCACCAAGGGAGGTTCGAGCCGTGGCTCAGGGGACCGAACATTTGAAGCATATTTACAAGCTTCACTGGGATGCCTTCGATAAATTAGCACTAGGTGTGTTCCTTGTGGCCTTGCTTTCCTTGTTCTGTCGGTGATGGGCTGTCAACACAGCCCCTAATGCAATAACCCCTGGCATGTGAATACACTCAGACAATAATGAGGTGTTATGAAAGACAAAGCGAGAAAACACAAAAGCAAGAAAATGAACACTGAAAAATGACAAAAAGCTGCTGTTATTAAACATAATTTAAGGTTTTGAAATATATATATGTATCATAGCACTCCAGTTTTTTAGTGTCCTTGATAAGAATATTACAAGTGCTAAAGTAGCTATATGGAAAGGCTACTTATATTGAAACATAAACAAATGATGAGTGATTCTACTAAGTTATAACTTTAAAATTACTTGTGTTTTAATTTCATCTCCTTATATTTGTGCTTCTACTGTAAAATTGATTTTTTATTCATGATCACATTCATTGCCTCTCTTGCCATCTTGTTTTCTCTTCCATTCAGAGTTTGTGCTCATGAAAAATGGGGGGAGAATGAAGACTTTTAAAGAAAAATACTGAGCAGCTGAAGATTTAGGTATGCACTGTGGGGAATTCAGAAATGAACGGAGAGAATCATATCAAGGTGGGAACTGTTTCCCTGCCTCCCTCTCAGCCAGTGTGAATCTACTGATTCCTGCCACTCGTGAAGTGGCTACATGACAATATGTACATAGGAGGCGATCCAGGACAGAAGTTTGAAACCAGTTATTTCAAAGGCTGTGTCCACTACAGTGATTTCCATATCAGAAGCTCATGCCAGCGGCCTAGCCCACGCTACCTAAGTTTCCATAGTATTTACTGCAAACCACTTCTCTACCACCGTAATAGTCATAATGCCATCACCCAAAGAATGGCTTCGACGTATCTGGTCAGTTTAGACATGAACCAAATTGCTTGCCTTCTGTGGAGAATTAATCCTTTAAAGATACAAAATTTGGATATAAATTTGTTTCCATTTGGTGAAAATTACATTTATTTTCTTTTCACATTCACTATTACTTGGTACCAGTTTCAGGAATGCATCATAGTGTTTAGACAATCATGTACTTTTCAAAGCAGACAGAAAATTAAATGAAGGCTTTAGGTGTAATGCTGGGTGGTTGCATGACCAATGAAAGCATGAGGCTTCCATACGAAGAAGTATTGATCAGGAAGATTTCCAGACACATAAACCATACCTTGAGGTTCGTCTGTTATCACAGTTTCCCTTTTTTGACGGAAGAGTTTCCAGGGAGGCATGGCGGGTGGTTTGGGGGGAGCTGTGAGAGGGCAGGACCTGGTCCTGGTCACCAGCAGGGGATGGCTGCAGATGTGCGACAGGCCGTATTCTCTCAGCTTCTCAGCAGAAGTGGTCTAACGGGCAGAAAGCAGATTTGAAAGGATGCTTGCAATTGCCTCATGCATGTAACATAATACTTTCCATCATTGTAAAAATACCGTCGCCACTGTGGAGATGTAGCAGTAATAAAGGAAAAAATAACCAGCTATATTTCCCCCTCTCTTCACAAAAGCACTATCACCATTTGTATCTCCTAATATCTTTTCATTTTTTCTAGGGCCCCATTCTTTATTTACGAAATGAAAAACTGGAACTATAAGCTAGTTTTGAGTTCTAAAAGTTTGATTCTATGAGATTGCAAAACTCAGCACATTCGTTGTGGTCGAAAATTAATCAACCGTTATTTTTATGGGTTAAAACTTTGATACAGGTACTTACTAAAAAGTGTGTGTGTGTGTGTGTGTGTGTGTGTGTGTGTTTTAGTCTCTCCCAGTTGCCAAATAATGTTGACAAAGTCCACTGCACTGAGCATGTCAGGTCAGTGAGGTGAGAAGCTGAGCAGCTGCCTCGCCTACAATCACACCCTCCCTGGCCAGCAGCAGCTCCCCACAGGAAATCCCCAGTCCCTCCCGACAATGGAGTCATTCACAGAAGGACTGAGGACACAGGCTGCCCTGGGTCCTGCTTCCCACACGTGTGCTTCCCACAACCCGCTGTTCAGATCTCCCGAGCCAGCAAGCTTTGGAGCCATCCAGAATAATACTGAAGCAGCACTTCAGTTAGCGACTGCTGGCTGAAATACGCCGCAGGAAATCAAGAAGCATGTGAAAATTAAGGGAATCTATACCGCAATCAAACGCTGAAGCGCCGTCTAAATGTTGGAACAGTTAAAATCAGATAAAATATCAACTACACTGAATCAGTTTTACCAATAACTATGTTTCTTCCTAGTGATTTTGCATCATTTCTATTCACATTTCTTTTTCTTTGTTTTTGTTTTCTATTTTAAATTTTATTTATTTTTTAAAATATATTTTATTGATTATGCTATTACTGTTGTCCCAATTTTCCCCTCTTTGCCCCTGTGTACCAAGTACCCCTCTTCCCTCCAGCAATCCCTCCCTTATTTCATGTCCATGGGTTGTGCATATAAGTTCTTTGGCTTCTCCATTTCCAAAAACAAATTAAGTGAACAACCAGAACAGAAACAGAATCATAGGTATGGAGATCCTTTGGAGGGTTATCAACTGGGAGGGTGAAGGGGGTGAATAGGGGAAAGGAGCAGGGACTAAGAAGCATAAATTGGCAGGTACAAAATAGACAGGGGGAGCTATTCACATTCCTGTGTGAATAGAAATGCTTGAAAAGGTAAATGTATAAAGCTGTCATTAGAACAAGAAACCCAGCTTTCAGCCTATTGCAGATTATTCTATGGCCTCAGCCAGAACATGCCTCACTCTTGGGACTTTTTCTATAGCTCAGTCTAAACTTCAGGGAGGCACAAAATAGGAGTGGACATCTGTGAGAAAGGGTAGTTCTTCCTGAATCCAGGGACTAATTAATCATTATAACAATTAATGATCATAAGAAGGAGTTAATCAGGGTGCTACTGAGTCTGGATGAGCCATTTAAAAGTATTATAATCATTCAAAATAAAAAGAGTGACTTGATGTTTAAAAAAAGGACTAATTGAAAAGTAGGTAAAATTGTCACATCCCCTTTGTCCCTTTTGTGAATGTTAGTAATTTATTGAAAAGGATATCTGAAACTCTGGAATTAAGTCTTGTATCAGCTTAAAAATTATTTTTATGGATGTTCTAACGTCTAAACCTTTTTACTACAGATTTAACCCTGTCAAATTTTAGATATTTCTCACTAATTGAAAGTTATCCTTTTCATGAAAATTTAGGATAGAATTGATTGGTCTTATTAAAAAAGACAATGCCTCAGTTATAGTAACAAAAAATTATATTGCAATAAAATTTATATTTAAGTATATTTTTGATATCAAAAATAAGTCATACTCCAAATAGTATTTATAAGCTGCATATTTTCCAGATAGTTTATTATTTATAAAACTTAGTAAAAACCTCAATTCCTTCTTACAATTGCAACAAAAGTTGTAGCCTACTTAATTTCTGCTTTTGAGCCATCAAGCATTGAAAAACAAGACAATTTACCACATTTTGAAAATATATGATATTGTGTGAAATAATTAAGTTTGGTCTTAGTAACTACTGTGTTGTTTGAACCACCCACAAAAGCACCAGCCTGATTTAAGCTACGTGAGTCACTTCCTCATGCCTCATTTTACGTCTAGCATGCAATATTTCTGCATAATGCAGTCAATGATAATTATAGTTTGGTGTTGAGAAACCTTGTGGAAGGATCTCGAGTTTCCTGAGATTAGAACTGGGGACAGAGAGGAATTTAGAGTAATGATCCACTGTAGTGAAACGCCGACCAGACACTCGGAAATATTCTAAAGTAATTCACGTGGTGACGGCCCGTTGCCCAGAGACCGCCCACTCCTTCGCCTTATCCCGCCTCAAGTGCCCGGAAGCAGGGGTCAGGGCAGCGGGAAAGGGGCTTTCAGGGCTCTCGGTCAGACAGTGAACTACGACCAAACCCATTTAGAACACTCAAAATCAGGAAGACAGGGGACATGTGGAGTAACTCATGACATCTTTTTCCTTCCCCAGTTTTGTTTTGTTTTGTTTTGTTTTTTCTCGAATTCTGGACCAATTCTTTAAACCAATGTAAGGCAGTCTTTATTTCACATGTGGGTCTCATTGCCTGTGGGGTTCTAATTTTTCTCAAATGGGAGGAGGCACCATTTAACAAAATTCCATTAGAACAGAATCTTTTTCTGTGGATTTATCTTTAAAACATGATATCTCAATTATATTTCGATTTTTACAAGGAGAACTAGAGTGCCCTACTAGCTAATGGAAAAGAGTCAGCAGGCAAGTTAGGGGATGGTGACACCATAGTCAGTTCATTGCAGCCTTGAAGTTTATTAAACTACTGTTACAGACCCTGAGCTAGTTGCTGTGCCTCAGCCCCTTAAGCCATTTCCAGCCCCACTTGGGAGATGGATAATATTCTTTTTACATCCTAACTCCTTTCAACTTCTCAAGTTGTGCCTAAGACTTCTTCCCTTGCAGTCTATTTAACCTCTAGTAGTTCTCTGAACCCTGTGGGTTCCCCTTCACCTCCAGGCTGCCCTCTGCTTTGGACAGGTTTTCCTATTTATTAGGCTAACTTCTTAAGGACGCTGCTCAAAGATTTCTTCCTTTGGAAAGAATTCCCAAGTCAACCATTAGACAGAAAGATGTATTTTTGCTATGGGTCTCCTATTCATTGTTCCATTCATTCATTCATGCAATCACCCATCCAGCACACGTTAGTTGGACACCGCTTCCACCATGTGCCAGGTACCACCTCTGCCACGTGCCAGGCACCCAGTGTGCTCTTTGTTACACCGGGTTTCTAACTTCCTTACTGTCATTTGCTTCCCTGCCTCCCTCATTGAACTCTGAGCTTAGGTAGGAGGCACCTTGTTAATCTTCCCCATTATGGTGTCCTCAGAGCCTAGATCTTCGTTTAGCACTTACTACTAGATAATCAATGAACATCTGCTGGATGATGAATAAACATGTCATTTTACTCTTTTAAATTCAAATTTTTCTTTGCGCTTCAATGTGAAAGTAAAAAGTTCATGTGGATTATTTGGAGCCCTCTTCCTTTTGTAATGTGTTCATCCCATCCTTATGTTTGCTGTCTGAAAAGGTGTTCAAGTACTTCCTCTGCATGAGACCACAGTACTCCACAAAGCATGTAGCCCATGGTGTTGGAGTATTTAATCTCTCTGGATCATCTAAAATAGCGCCTAGGTCACTGCCATGAAAAGAAAAAAAAAAAAATACTATGGCTGAGATGTTCTATTCAAATCTTCATAAGGGACTCAAGTTGGAGGAAGGTCTGGGGAGCACACTTAGATTTACCCAGGTTAAAGTTAATTAACTTGGATTCGAAACAAAGAAACTGACTCTATATATTCATGATGGCACATTTGTCCTATTGGCTTGACAGTATTATCCCTGTTACAGGGCAGCCTTTTGCAGGCAGGAATAGTTTCTATCTAAAACAAAAGAAGGGTGGGGAGGACAAAGGGGGGAAGAAGAAATGATAACATTATGCCCCTTGGGTAAATCTCTAGTAGACAAAGTAAAGCACAATTACCACCCTATTGGGGTATTAGCATTTCACCCAAATTTCCATTGAATTTTTAATACTTAGGTGTTTCTAACTAACCAAATAAACATTTACAGATATAATTGCAGTTGGCTCTCCATATCTGTGGGTTCTGCATCAACAGATCCACCCTACCTGGCATTGAAATACTAGGGAAAAAGTTACTTCGTGGCTAACACGCACTATCGGGTTAGGCCTACCTACCATGCTTATGGCTCCACCGAGCAGGTAAAGATTTTTTTCCCTTTGTCATTATCCCCTTAACAATACAGTATGACAACTATTTACATGGCATTTGTACAGAGCTAGGTGTTATGAATAGTCTAGAGATTATTTAAATTGCATAGATTATATGCAAATGCCACGCCATTTTTATTTAAGGGGCCTAAGCAGCCTCGGAATGTGGTATCTGTAAGGGGTCCTGGAGCCGATGAACTGTGGATACTCTGGGTCGATGTAGACCATTGCACCATCCAGTTTTACTCTGTAATGTAGTGACTTCAGAGCCTATGGAGGTCTGGAAACACAGTGCTAAATGTCTGGAAGTCTCCCAAAAAGTTAGGATTCAATAGGTCCCAAATGCAGTAGGGTGTTTGTCGAAGTAACTTGAAGAGTAATCTGGTGGTGATTACTCTTTATAAGAGTGGGAGAGAAATAATTTTTATGTCCAAGAACAAAACATGAAATTTAAAAATACGAAAAACCATACATCCCCTGCAACTACTAAATATTATGTTGCCAAATGTTTAATGCTGTGGAAGAATGTTAATGATACAGTGCAAAGCCAGATTCCAAACAGAACATAAAATTGAATTGTACTGAGCACAAAAGGTATACATATGTACACACAGACTATATGCATAGATCAGAAAAATCAAAGAATATGTACTAAAATGTCAATATTGCTTAGGCTAGGTGTCGATACTATAAATATTTTAACTTCATTCTCTTTGTACATATTTTCCAAAGTTCCTATAATCTGTCAAATTTATAAGAAAAAAGCAGTTAACATTTTTTTGTGTGTATTATTTTAAGATACATTGTGGTAATAGCTGTGGTTTACCAGTTCTGGATATGAATTAATTTCAATCATATGTTAAGAAAATATGTACAATCTATTTACAAAAAGGTGATTTATAATTATTTAGAAGTGACTTATATGATTTTTACTAAAATACATAATTTACATCTTTTTATTTTGCTTATACTGGAAAGAACTGATAAAATGTGTGTCTGTATTTTTAAAAGACAGAGCCATCACCTGTCTTTTCATCGAAGACAAAATCATCGAAGACAATTTTGATGTTCTAAGTCCTTGTGTCCAAGTGCCTCATTTTAAAGATAAGGGGACTAAAATTCAGTAATAGAATTTTAATTAAATTCTGGTATACCTTTTATCACGAGAAGTAATCACACACACGTACACACATACACACTGTAAATGACACTGTGCTTCCTGGCCAGGAGAACTTACCATTTCCTCTAATGAAAAGATCTTCTTTTCGAACAAATAGAGAGGTGTAAAGGTAGCGTATACAACCATGTGAGGGGGCTGTATTGCTGAAGAGCCTGCAAAACCAAACATTGTGCCATGAAAATTTTAGTCAACATGGGTCCGTAAGTCAAATTGGTCAAATTCAGTCAAATTTAGTCAAAATGGGTAGGTTATGCCTTAATGAATAGCAAGACAGAATTAAACGTTAAAGAATTAGGATTAAATTTCTTATTTTTGCTGGTGAATACAAAGGTACATATTCTAAACATACTTAATAAATGTTAAATCTCGAATGTGCATTCATGATATAAAATATCTCTTTAATTTTACCTTGATAACAGTACCATTTAGTTGCTGAAAAATCATTTTATTTTATTGTAAAAATGTTATCACATACACTTAGTGATAGCATCATATAGTCATCAGTCAGTGTAACTTAGAATGGTCTACAAATAGTTATGTTCAAAGGAATGAGTTTAACATTGTTAGAATTCTGAGCTTTCTTCGATAAAAGTCTTAGTTTGAACTTAAAGTAATCAGGAGCTCTTATGTCATTTCAAGAATAAAGAAAACATATAAATGAATCATCCCACAAAGAAGGAAAACATAAATGACTTAGTTTGGAATGTTCGATGCTTGTAGGATTGGCTTACAAGGATCACTTATTTATTTACATGTTCCTTAACATCTCTGATATTTCTATACTTAATTGGGTGTCCTTTAGTTCTTTATTAAAGATTCTGGCTTAAATATTAGAATATATTTTCCTTCAGTATCTTTATTTTTAATTAAATTTTTTATTCCATTATAATTCAAGCATTTATATGTAGCTGTATTAGATATTTATTGAAGAACAGTGTCTTCAGAGACATAAAATATGAATTCGACATGAACCAGAATCTCGCTAGAATGGATTAATTGTAAAAAAAGCAGTGTTACCTTTATTTTCACAAAGAAAGAAACTCTGAGAAAGGTTTAGTCATTTCTACAATGATGATGAATTATTGGTAACTTTGAGAAAGTTATGTCATCTGCTATCAAAAAAGATTGCTTAAGGCATCAATACAAGGAAACAATTTTTAATACAGAATTTAAAATATGACTAGTGACCCTTTTCTCTAACAAGCCACCAGACATGTTTCTATAAAAATAAAAAGCCATAATTATTAAAACATCCTTACAAACACATATTATTACATTAAAGAACACAAAAATGGGGAAAAACAAAACTAGATAAAACATAGTGCTGGAGGCAAATGGAAGTGTTTCCAACCATGTAATGAACGGTGAACTGAGAATTATAACCCACATTTTAACAGTACTGAGAGAGATGACCCAAAGTTAGGGGTATAAACTCTTTATAAAATGATACATATAATATGCATTATACAGGCTTAAAATATTATATATGTTATTATATATGTTATATTTATAACTTATTTATATAGAGGGCATATACTAAAATATATGCTGATATATAATTATGTGTTTACTATTTATATATACTCATAAATATACTTCTATTTATATAACTTATATACTTGTATATTTATATATGTATATGCATAGAATATGTAACATATTTTATTTATGTAGAATAATACACTAATATATAATGTAGATTTGCTAGTATGTGTCTTCCTTCATACAAACTCTTTTCCTGTGGCTGTTGTGCTATGGGTACAGCCTTGGCTTTTGCCACGTGTGGAGGACCTTGCCCCGACATCCAGACCCACGCGAGGGCCCAACTATGACGGGCAACCTTCAGCAGGCGTATTTACACATGTCTAAGCAGGAGATCTGTTTCAATGCTTTAAAGAGTTCCAGCATTTTATGAAAGAGCTAAAATAGTTATTACTCCGGGGTGCTTACAGTCTGACAGAGACTGCTGAGAGTACTGTACGTCTGACGAGGGTCTGGAACCGTGAAGTGACCATTTGAATTTTTCCTTTTCTTTGTCTCCATTTTTACTCCTTTTCTTCCCAACGTCTTTTGCATCTGCTTTATCTAACATATTAAGAAACACAATAAATATTTTAACTATAAAAGCTCAAACTATATTTCTTCTTCAGTCATTGTATTGAAAAAAAGCCAAAATCATGGTACTACTTAAATGTAGAACAATAGACACTAATTCCCCCAAACACTCCTTACCTCTAATCAGAAACATTAAAATAAAGCAGGACAAAATTTAAAAATTAATGCATAACATGAAAGACCTGCAGCATTACTTGTTTTTGACTACACAAAATTTTATGTTAAATGAGATGATCATTTGACTAAGATTTATTTATGTATATAAAATTACAGTGTCAGGCTAATTTTATCATGTCAAAAACAAAAATCAAAGAACCACAAAGCATAAAGTTGAGTCCTAAAGTGGAGACCTTTCAGATCTTTCATATTTGGGGGCCTCCATCTCATGGAAACACAGCTTCCTGTTTCCAGGATGCCTCCCGGTGGAACCTGGATGCAAAGCAACATCTCATTGCCAGCATGACTTGTTTATTCACAGCCTCACACAGACCCGTATGCACCCTTGGAATTCCCATTCATATTTCCATTTCTAACAGACATTTTCTCTTTTAAATTAAAAAAAAAAATTCGTGGTACCTATACACAATGGAATATTACTCAGCCATAGAAAATGAAATCTTACCCTTTGTGACAGCATGGATGGACCTAGAGCATACTGTGCTAAGTGAAATCAGTCAGACAGAAAAATACAAATACCATATGATTTCACTCACATGTGGAATATAAAGAACGAAATAAACAAACACAATAGAAACAGACTCTGACGGTTGTCAGAGGGCAGGGAGGTTGAGGAGCTGGGTGAGAAAGGTGAAGAGGTGGAGAAGCACAGATTGGTGGTGACAAATGGATCATGGAGACGTAGATTACATCGTGGGGAAGGCAGTCGATAGCATTGGAATAACCATGTGTGGGGCCGGGTGGGTGCTTGGAGCAGGGGAACCACTCTGTAAGGTGTATAATCTTCTAACCACTGTGCTGTGCACCTGAAACTAATACGGAATAATATCGAATATCAACTGTAGTTGAAAAAAATTTTTAATTAAAGAGATAAAAGTAGTATAAAGACTGAAAATTTTAAAAAGCCTGAGATTTTGTATTCCTTAACGAAGACAATTCAGTTCTGAAACAAGAATTCAAATTTCTGCCTTTTTATTCTTTTGTCATCTGCTGAACTTATACTCAGGTTGTTTTTTTTCAGTTTGCATAAATAAAGACATTAATAACTTGTAATGTTCCTTAGCCTATAATGTAAACCTGTCTCATATCTTAGCTTTTATAGCAGATTTAACACCTATGTTAGACATAAAAGTGAAGTTAACTGTTAACTTTAAGTGTAAGAGGAGACATATAACTGAGAAACTAAAGTATAAATACAGGTTATCAAACTTATTTTGTAGGTTTTCTATAAATATTTGACTTCAATACCATTAATTTTAGGTAGAAATATATTTCATGTCGGACTTTAAAAATAAGACTTTAAAAGCCTCCAAACTCCTACTCAGAATTCATAATTTATACATAATATAATTCATAATAAAAACTACAAATAGAAAAAACACACTTTTCCAATAGAAACTGGATAGCATGCAGCAGTGCTCGCCAAAGCCCTATGTTCATGGGCTCCTCTGTCATTTGATCCCGCCCGGCTAGTGAATGCCATTTTAAGGTAGCTAGCACTGAGTCCTACTGGAGATTGCTTTTCCCTACCTAGTTCTGCAAACCTCTGCTACATCAGATTTAAATCACCATGATAGCCTCATCTTCCACCTCCACCTCTCTCTCAGCTCATCGATAGGCTGCTTATAAAGAGAGAAAACAGAAGAAGCCTTTAGTCTGAAACCCTACGCTTCTCCCTGTGAAATCTATTCACCCACCAAAATTTGCATCTGTCCTCTCCCATGGTGAGTGCCCACCTGGAAGAAGGGAGGAGCCCTTGCTCCCCCGGGTTGGTCTAACCTCTCCACCTGGGTGGGCTCTCTGGATCCATTTCCTGCCCTCTCAGGAAACATACGCTATTGTTTTAATCTCACCTGGATCCTTTCAATCATCACTTAAAAACACTCAGTTCTCCCAGTAGTTTAAAACAGAGTATCCTGTGGGGGCCCATATATTCCCTGGCAGCTTCTAGTTAGTAGCTCTCCTGTTCATGAACTTCGAGATCTTATTGCTTAGTGATAATTTGTTTGCACATTATTTTACTTTCCACTGATTTCCCAACATTCCCCAGTATGTCTTCCACTCCTCTCACTCCCCAGGGCCCAATGACCTTCACATTACAACATTTAATAGAGAATTCTGAGTCCCGTCCTCCCCCCCTCCCCCCCGTTTCAACTCTCACTATTTGACACAGACTGTCTCTCTGATTCCTGAAACTCCTTTTGTTTGACTGTGGCAGCAACACGCTCTGCTGGTTTTCTTCCTGCGTCTCTGGCCATCCCTTAGCCTCCATTGCCAGCTCATAATTTTGTGCCTGGCTTCGGATGTTTGGCATCTTTAAGGTTCAGCGTCAAGCAGCCTAGTCTTCCCACTCAGTGCTGTCTCCTTGGGATCACCCAGCGTTTAATTTAGCATTCATTTGTCAATGATTCCAAAATACACATCACTAGCCTGGAACACCTGACATTTTCTCAAAAGGCACCTCACATTCAATATGTTCAAAATTATTTTATGATCTTTCCTTATAAAGCTGTCTTTTTTTAGTTTTCCCCATCTCAGTTGGAGGTACCACTTTTTTTACATTTTAAATATCTCTCAAATCATTCACCTTATCTGTGACTCCACAGTTACTACCCTACTACCCTACTTCCAGCTATCACTGTCTCTAACGTGAGCGGTGCAAGAGTCTCCAAACTGTTTTTTCTATATAACTCACATCACTGACCCCCAAGGTCCCCACCCTCACACTAAGGTCCTGTCTTTCCAAAGAACCAGAATATTCTTTTGAAAATGTGATTTAGACCATGCATGACTCTAGTCTCAGTTCTTCATTACCTGTCAATTTTTCTTATGATAGAGATCAATAATCTCAACGTGACTTACAAGATTTCGTACGACCATTCTCCCACCTACTTCTCTAGGTTTTCTTAAACCGTCCTTTCTTCCTCACATCCTTTCCTCCAGCTAAACATCTTCTTCCACGTCTTCCATCCTTCCTACTGCCTCTTGTCCTTTACGTATCACTCTACCTACTGCCTCATAGCCTTTATATATCTGCTATTCCTCCTACTTAAAATACTATTCCCTCCACAGCCCCTCACCTTCTTCCACATATTCCTGTCATCTTTGCAAACACAGCTCAAAATTTCTTCAGGAATTCTTTCCTGATGCTCCATACTAGGCCTCCCATATGAACTCCCATAGTTTCCTTTATTTATACTTCAAGCTTACTTTTTTTTTTAATGTTTATGATCTTTATTGAAAAATCTTCTCTTTCTTTGACTAAAGTCAATAAAAAGTCTACTCAAAACTTTTCGGTGGAGCTAAAAACCACTGCATTTAACTACAAGATCACGGAGATAAGCATAAAAACAAGAGGTCATCTTTACGATCCTTTTTTAAAAAAAAATTTTAGTTGTTGTTTGAGTACAGATTTCTGCCTTTTACTCCCATTCCAGCCCCCCCCCCAGCTTTCCCCACCTCCCTCCCGTTTTCACCCCCCTTTGTTTTTGTCCATGTGTCCTTTAAACTTGTTCCTGCTAACTCTTCCCCTTTTGCCCTGAAATTCCCTCCCCTCTCCCTTCTGGTCACTTTTTGTAATAGATGATTATGATTGTTAAAATTAATGCTAGTCTCTATCACTAGATAATAAGATCTAGGAGGTAACTTTCACATCCGATTTTGTTCAACAAGTTATCACTAATTCCTGGAACATTTATTGGAATCATACTCAGCAAATGATATATTGGAAGAATGGGTGGCTGGCTGGCTGACTGGCTGGATAAATGTTAATTTGTGACACATGAGAAAGGGCTTCTAGGTTCAAATTAACTGGGGATCCTCCTGGATAAAACAAATTTTATCAGGCATTTTTTTTTTTGCTTTCTTTCATACTACTGAATATTAGGTCATTTCAAAAAGGGATTGTGATAGATATTGCTCACACATTTGATCTTGGTATATTTTTGAGGAACATTTACGGTAAAATTTCTATGCACTATACTGTGGATAAGATTTTGTTAAGGGATAATTGGGCAAAATGTCATTTTTCTCTAAAACATAAATATTTGAAAGATCATAATAGATGCTATCAAAGTATTCAAAAGGCTGCATATTTTATAGAATATTTAATTCTATTTTACTATATAAGCATTAGTTTATTTGTATAACTATATAAACTATTTTTAAAATATGGAATAAAAAATTACTCAATACATTTCCCACCTTAAGAAGAGAAATAATCCTATACTTGTAAAACTAGAATTTTTTCTTCTAAAATTTGAATTTCCACTTTACAATAAATCACCGTCTAGTCTCTGTCCCTTTCACATTTCCTGAAAAAATAAGTGAGACCACTTTTGTTCTTGGCTGTTTTGGTTGATTTCACCCTACATAAACCATAAGAAAGACTTGTTTGGTGAAAATTAAAAACTTAATGTCTCATCCTATATTAACATTATATTAATTTAGTATCACCAAAATGGATAGTTGCCTTAGATTTTTAAAGAGAGTAAAATATGAAACAATAATTAACATGTGGTAAATACCATAAGAAGTTCTGAAATCCTAGCAAGGAAGGATCTTAATTATTTCTACAATACAATACATGATAATAATAATAAAGCACCATTAAATTCAACATTGATCGTAAGCATTCACTTGCATATACAATACCCATCATGAGCAAAGTTATGATATGAAATGGCTTACCCTTTGAAAATTTGTCCAATGATTTCAGTGTTGTAATTGAACCTTCACGTTTGTATTCTCTGCCTTCTTTCACTTCTTTGCCTTCTTTCACTTCTTTGCCATCTTTCACTTCTTTGCTGTCTTTCACTTCTTTCACTGGTTCTTTTAATTTGGCATCTACCTCTGTTACTTTGCTCTCAGAGCTGGACTCATCCGAAAGCTTAAATTCTGGCAATGTGTCTTTCAAGAGCTCCCATAGTTCATCCTTACATCCTGGGCTTTGATGAAACATATCAACATTATTTTTCAAATTCAGCTTTAAACTACACATCGAGAAATTACTGAGAGAAAAATGTCAACTTACTATTTCACAAGACTAATTTCAATAGTTATGTCAAATATTAGTTAAAAACACCATTGTGCACTCCTCTATTCGACAAGCTTTGATGGAAAGCCTGTGGTGTGCTGGGCTTTGCTGAGGGAAGAGCACCAAACAAGAGGTTCCGGGTCACAGGGGAGACATAGGAGGACCCTGAATTTATCAGTTCCCATGAACACATTGAATCTACAGGTATATATAGAACAATCGCCTCTGGAAACAAAATGAACAAACAAACAAAAAAAACAACAACCAAAAACTAGCTGAGTGACTCCCACACATCTGGTAAATAAGAAAAAACTTACATTGCTGCTGGTAGGAAAGACTGAGACATAATCTGGCCATAAGCCCCGCATGATGACCCGCAACTGAAGGATGCTCAGCGCCCTGAGCTTCGCCTTCAGGAGGAAGTGGTTCGAAACCCACATCTGGCACTCCAACTTTTAAGACTTTCTCCTGATAAATGAGCCCCCTAACATCTTCCTTTGAAAGCCCAGGGGACTGCATCCAGAAAGACCCATGAAGCCACAGGAAACTCAGAAATGGTTCCTAAAGAGCTAACCCCGTCTCACCCATGTCAAGCCCAGTGCAGAAGCAGCAGACTTTGTGAGTCTTTTTTGCTCATCTTAAAGCATTGGCCTGAGGGGCAGGCTTCTCAATGAAGACACATCTGAAAACCCTGAGGGCAGGTACTATCTGCATGTGCCCCCTTTGCCACACACCATCCATTTATGCTACATACTATCAACAGTGTGAGTTTAGAGAGAACATCCTACTCAATGCTGAAAAGCTGAAAGCTTTTCCTTCAAGATAAGGAACAAGACAAGGATGCTCACTATCACCACTTTTATTAAACAAGCATTAGTTATTGAATAAAAGTCCTAGCCACAGCAATTGTTTAAGAAGGAGAACTAAAAGGCATCCAAACTGGATGGAAAAAGAATAAGTCTCACCACATGCAGATGTCATAGCACTGGTGCTATACACAAAAAACCCTAATGACACCAAAGAACTGCAAAAACTAATAAAATTATTTAATAAAGGGGCAAAATACAAAATCAATATACCAAAATCTGTTGTTTCTATACACTGATAACAAACTCTAAGAAAGAGAAATTAAAAAAAATAAGCCCACTTACAATCACATCAAAAAGAATAAAATACATAGGAATAAATTTAACCAAGGATGTGAAATATTTGTACTTTGAAAACTACAGAACATTGGTAAAAGAAATGGAAGAAGACACAAATAAATGGAGAGAGATTCTGTGTTCATGAATTGAGATATTATTATTAAAAGGTCCAAACTACTTGAAGCCATCTACATATTTAATGCAATCTCTATCAAAATTCCAATGGCATCTTTAGACAGAAATGGGAAAAAAAATCTCATAGAACCATAAAGATCCTGAATAGTAAAAGCAACCTTGAGAAAAAAGAACAACCAGGAGGCATTGTGCATCCTGATTCTAAACTATATCACAAAGCTACAGTAATCAAAGCAGCATGGTATTGGCATAAAAATAGACACACAGATCAAGGGAACAAAATGGAGAGCCCAGAAATAAACTCACACATGTACAGTCAATTAATTCATGACAAAAAAAGCCAAGAATATACAATGTGGGGAAGATAGTCTCTTCAGTCAATGGTGTCAGAAAAATTGAACAAAAACACACAAAAGGCCACTGACACTAGGCCACTGTCTTACACCATACACAGAAATAAACTCAAATTGTATTAAAGACTTGGATATAAGGCCTGAAACCATAAAACTCTTGGAGAAAACATAGGCGGTAAGCTCTTCAAATTTGTCTTGGCAATGAGGTTTTAGATTTGACACCAAAAGCAACAGTAACAAAAGCAAAAATACACAAGGGAAACTACATAAACTAAAATGCTTCTGCACAGGGAAGGAAACTATTAAAAAACTGAAAAGGGAATTGGAGAAAATATTTGCTAATCATATGTCTAATATGGTGTTAATATTCAAACTATATAAACAACACATGCAACTCAACAGCAGAAGAACCCCAGACAATTTACTAATAATGGAAAAGGATCTGAATAGATATTTTTCCAACGAAGTCATACAGATGGCCAAAGGGACATGAAAAAGTGCTTGACATCATTATTCTCCAGGAAGCCGCCCCTGACCCCTGCCTGTACCATTGGCAGATGGCTATTGCACCCATGTTTCAATTTAAACATTTCTTGACAATCATTGATGTACTGTTTCATGACATTCTTTTCATTTAAAATGGCATATATACAGACATGAATTAACTTATATGAATGTGGCAGAATGTAAGAAAAATTCTACAAGTCAAAATAGAAATCAAAGTGTAATGTTTTACTTCTTGGTTGTATTTTGAAGTAAACCGCCCAATTTGAATGTCTAGGTCATTCTTCACTTATTCTTTAGACTTCCTTTTTGTTTCCTAAGGTTGGTTTTTAACCACCATACATATTTCTAGATCACAAATAACTAGTGAAAGTCACTAGAGAGGAGAAGAAACTTTCACTAATAATGTCTCTACCATGTACTAGAAACTCTTTCTGACACTCTCACCTGTTCACAGAATCTTCAGGACACCATATAGGGTGGGTTGATGTGTCCCCATTTTACATAAGAAGAAACTGGGCCCGGAGAAGTTCATTACTTACAAAACTCACATAACTCAAAATCGGAAGTGTGAGAATGTAAACCTAGCTATATAGTTCTGACTCCAAAGCTCAAGCTTTCCCCTCTTATGTCATTTTCATAGATACTTCATAAGCAACCATAAACTGATGCAAATTAAACATTTAAAGTCCCACAAATGTTGATTAATTATTAAAGTGATTTCCTTAAAATTATGAAAGTATATCAATAGTAGTTTTATGCATGATTCTAAGCAAGAGACAATTTGTAATTTTTATGCAACTAATTTTATAGTGATAAATTATTCTGATCTATTTCTGAGAGATTTCTGATGATTTCATGTCTCTGGTATGTTTATTGACAACTGTGCAGAGAAAAGGCAAAATTGTAAGCATTCCATAAAAACTGAATACAAAATTTTAGAAAAGTCCATACTTTTAAATCCCATTGTCTCTCTACTTTTCCCCACTATCATTATCCATATTATATCAGGTAATATTGTCTTCCCTTAGGTATCGGAAAAGGACTTCCTATTAGAGGATACAAAAGGTTGCAGTGGATCTTTTCCTAAGATAAAAACACAAGAGCACCTCTCCGTCAGGAAAGGGGTCTTTCAGGAAGGGTGTCTACTCTTATATTTTTCTCTTGAAAATATTTTTATTTGAACCCAGTACCAGCTCGTTCATCTTGCTGAACAGATGCGTTAGATGTAGAACCCAGGTTCCTGGGGCCCGTCTGCAGTCTCCTGTGGCCTGGACCACGGGGAGCGGTAGCTTCCCAACACCAGCTGAAGGTCAGCGATCATTCAGACTGGAAACTGTACTGGAGCTTTGACCTTCTCGTAAAAGTTAACATCTGAATTGGTAAGTTCAGATTTATTTATATATTCTTTTCTCTGCACTTTAACCTAATTAATTTCCACTGTCAATTATAACAGGATCAGATTGCATTTGTAAAACCTTTACGTGTAAAATAAAAGTATTTGCAAAAATTTAAGTAAGCATTACATTAAATGGCCTCTCTTGCATTATGTTAAGGAAGTAAGCCAAGCGGTAAGAGACAAATGCCATATGATCTCACTTACAAGTGGAACCTAATCAACAAAAACAAATAAGCAAGCAAAATTTAACCAGAGACCTTGAAATTAAGAACAAACTGACAGTAAAGTGGGGGGAAGAAGGAGAAGGGTTGTCAAGGAACATGTATAAAGGACACATGGACAAAGTCAAAGGCAGGTAGGATCAAGGGTGGGGAGGGGAGATGGCTGTGGTGGGGTGGATGGTGGGGGGAAAATGGAGACAACTGAACTTGAACAAAAATTAAAAAAAGAAAGAAAGAAAATGGTCTTTATTTGGACATAGACAAGAAATCTCTATGCTAGACTCAGAGAAAGACAGTGGGCTTTGGACCCAGAAATACTTAGAGTCAAATTATCTCCTCCAAGTACATGATGGACAGGTTTGGGGAATTTGACCACTCTGAGCTTCAGTTTCCTTATTTGTAATGAATGACATATACTCAGCTGAGTCCAGATATTTCAGGATTAAATTTACAATATATAAAAGAACACCAGATTGATTTATCCTGATATTCTCAAGGAATTTTATAGAAAAATGTTATTCTCCCAAATATTTTTGTAAAATGTAAAATTGTTTGAAATTTTCTTAAAAGCTAAAAATGTTTTGTTTAAAGCAACTTTACACCAGAAGAAAAAAAATACATATAAGTAGCGTAACAGTCAGTGAAACCTACTTGAAAGAAATGACTTCTGGCAGCCATCCGGTGAGGGCATGAATGACTGTGAACTCTCCCAGCTCTCTCCTCTCGGCTACATGGATGCTAAGAACGCAAATACACAACAGTATAGTTAGTGCAACTTGAAAACACAAGGGGGTACATAAGAAGTAGGAATCTCTAATAAATAGTGACATAATAATAAATATAGGGGTGTACTGGTTATACATGACAGTGTAAGAAAATATTATTCCCACAGTCAAATGACTTGTTAAAGCAGATCGGATAATAAAATGTCATGTGTATGTATAAAACATGTTTATAAGCTTTATTTTTAAAATATATAAATTAACATTAATGCCATGTATGTAAAACATTCATACATGCTATGTATTTTAAATATGCATAGTAACCTATATTTTATATATTGAATAGATTATCATGTTGTTCTTTTAAAAATAAAAGTGTCTTCTATGTTTCTGATTTCAGCAATTATTCTAAGGTGCCTATGAAGCTGTGTATTTTCTGTTTCATACATAGCAGGTCAAGGTGGGCATCAGACACTCTTAATTATTAGATAATTTCAGAGAAACCAGAAACATCTATTCTATCCTGTGCAAAAGAGTGGATTTGCCACCATAGTATAAAGTCAAGTGACATTGTGATTGACCAAACATCACTCTTCTCATTTTAGTTTTTAGAACTTTTTCTGAAGTGAGTAGTCTATTTGCATTGACACGCACATCCCGTCCTGCCCAGGAGTCGCAGCTTCAGCTGACCACAGGCCAATGGTGGCCATGGAAGGACTGATGTGTCTACATACCTCAGAGATAACCAACATCTACTGGGATAATTTACAGTCTTGTCTAATTTCCTCTTTGGATAACCATATTTAAGAAGTGACTATAGAAACCCCATAGAAATAATACTTTTTCCTTTGTATATCTCACAGTCATATTGAAATACTACTAAATATTAATTTTTAATGTAGAAAGCTAAAAAACTTATGATAATAAGTAAAATCTGAGAAAAATATGTAGGTAAATACATTGTACCACGTGTTGCAGGCTTCCCCTAGAAAGCCTAACAAATATCTTGTGTTTAGTCTGACCCTTTATTTCCAAGCTGCATTTATTTTTTAAAACATAACAGTAATTCTATTACTGAAGTTATATAAAATTCTCCTAAACTATAGATTAAGAAAAACAAAATGCAATTCCAATTGTTCTGGTCCTGCTATTAATGCCTTGCTAGCCTTGCAGGTCTGATTCTCAGAACTTCCAGTGAGGTTTGGCAATTAGGAACAGTATTTTCTTTCAAAAGAAACAAACACAGTTGTCACCAGTGTGACCACCGAGTAGTGCTCAGCCACCTAAAAAGATCTGGGATGAGTTTGTTTGTTTTTTTAATTCATTGAACTTACATACAGGCTGCCAGTCGGTGAAACAAATTTCTAATAGAAAACTGGAGGTTAGTAAGTGAAAAGGGAGATGGAGAGGATGGCAGGAAGAGTGGTTGTTCAGTTGTGCAGCCTCAGGAGAGAAAAAGGAAGCTGAGCTCAAGGAAATCCACAGCAAGCAGCCCTGGCTTCTGACCGCCATCGCTGTGGTTATGGAAGGACAGGGGGCTGAGCTTCCAGCAAATGGCAGATGTGATCTGTTAAAGCGAGTGCGTGTGTTCTGTTGCACACGGAGATGCCACAACACACTGGGGGACAGGAGGAGGGCGTCAAATTCCAGCTGGCACATTGTATGTGAGCATTCTCCCGCCAAGCAGAGACACAAAGTTCCCATGCACTGGCAACCCAAGCGTCTAAGCTTCTGTGCATTGCTAGGGCCAGGATGGAAGGGCCACAGGCCTCTGCATGTGGAATCAGAGAGAATAAACATAGCAGAAGTTTCTTATCGGTGTTGGTGCACAAGTCATGCAGGCATCTAAGACCAAGTGCATTTCATAAGAACATCGAAGAAATATGAATAGTTTTCATCATGAATGGATTAAAAGGGACCAATGTTACCAAAAGCATGAGGAGCACATTGGCATCCTTCAGAACAGTTTAGGGTTTTCTAGATTAGCAAATCATTGTTATGTATAGTGAACCTAAACCCTTAACTGGATTCCTATATCATTCAGTATTTAGATGAGCCAATATATTCCCCTGTAAAATAACTTCTTTCTCTCATTAAGATGAAATATTATTTTGGGGGATTGAATTTCCACTCATAGAGGGCATTGAATATGGAATAGTTTTTTGAGTACTTTTAGTAGAGGGACTTTTATTTGATTGCTGGCTAACCCAATACTTCAAATTAAAATTTAAAAATTTGGCATATTAATTTTATATAAGGAAATTTACATTGGAAGGAAAGGTTTTTAAATTAATTTTAAAAATAAATCTATGAGATATAGAAGTGGTATAGTTGCTTTTGCTGTGGTTTGTCTTTTTGTTTTTACACAAGTGAGTGATGATTCCACATTCTACATACTCAACATTCGCCAGCTTAATGATAGCTTTACTCAAAAGCATTGGCCAGAGTTCAAGTTCGTAAGTTGTAGCTGGAAGCAATAGCTTGTTATCTTCATCAAAAGGCATAAAGTCGTCAATAGTTATCTTTCTCCAGCAACCCTAAAAATGAGTAGAAAGGAATATACCGTCAATGATTTATATTATTTTCACTCATACGTTATTATACAGGAGGGCAAAAGTAGGTTTACATTGTGAGTGTGCAAAACAACAGTTTATCTTGTATTATTGCTTATTAATTATTACACTATTTTCCACACAAGCAACTACAAACCAACTTTTGCCCCACTCTGTACACTGCTGACATTATTATTTACTGTTTTACAATTTTGTGTTTTATAATTTTATTTTAATTTCTTACATTTAAAAACTGACATTTTTGTCTTCAATACTACTCTTGCTGATAGTTCTAGCTTATTATTTTACTTAATATAATTATAGCACATAGAAATAAGGACAGAGATAAGCATCTATCTTTATCTATGAGGTCATGTAAGCACATTTTTAGGTGCTCCCTCTCACATAAGGCAATAATTTAAACTGTGTCAAATAGCAGAATCAAAACATTATTTAACCATGTAGGAGTTTGGACATAATTAAATAATTTAATGTAGTCACAATAAAATTCCCCAAATATAACTTTAGTAATTATTATATATTCTAAAAAGCTCGATGACTTTATGCTTCCAATGATTATATTATTCCACTCATAATTAAATATCTAATTTTTAAATATAATGCTAATATATTATTTAATAACATCATTATATATTAACCTATATGCATATTACTTCATAGTTAAAATCTTGAAACATCATAATATTAAGTATTGTGAACTCAAAGTTTCCTTAACTTTGGTTTTACAAACGAAGTTTATTATGAATTCATTCCTTTGCCCAATAAATATTTTTAGTAGTGATATGAGCATTGTAAATCCAAAGACTGACATAACACACAGCTTATATCACTGAATTCATTCTTATAGTTTAGTGAGGGAAGAGAAGACATATGTGCAAACAATATAACATACATATTTTCCAATTACCCTAGGACCAGAAAAGAAAGTGTAGCTAACTTTGTTAATGTGTTCACAAGAAGGTGGCATTTGAACTGAAGAGTCAAGGAACAGTATATTTTCCCCAGTCAGATGGGAGCAGTAGAGTAAAACATGTTTTCTTTCTATGACACCAGTTAACTCTAAACTAACTCTGCCTAATTTAGTGGTTATATGCATATGTCTTTTTCTTTCTTTTCTAAAAGATGACAAATCAAAATGGAAACATGAAATTCTCAAGAAACTCACAAGAGGACAGGAAAAGGGAAACAAGGACAAAGAATAGCAGATGTTAACAGAGTAAATAATAAAATAGCAGACTTAAATGCTAATTTTATCAAATGTAAATTATGTGCCAATCAAAATAAAGGAGCAACTAATATATTTTTTGACTTTAAGAATTTGCATACACAGAAAAAGACAAGTGCATATGACCTAACTCACATGTGGAATCTAATGAGCAAAATAAACTAACAAGCAACAGAAAAATAATTTGCATATATTTTGACAAAAAAAATTACACATGTAGAAATCCTAGAAAAAATAGTCATGTAAATGGGCAAAAAAAAAATATATATATATATACAAAGATGCAATATTGCAGCATTATATGTATTAGTAAGGCACTAGTCTGTAACTTAACTATCAATATTAAATAGCAAAGTATGTGTAGCCCTTCCTACATTCAAACAATGAAGTATAAAATAGATAAACAAGCATAAAAATGCCCACAGTCAGGAAAAAATGCTGTATAGAACAATAACTACTGCATGATCTTACTGTTGCTACAAATTATATGTGTGTGTGTGTGTGTGTGTGTGTGTGTGTATATATATGGTTTGCATATGGTTATAAGAAAAATGTTTAGGAGAATATACAGAAATCATTTCCTATGATTATCTATGTAGGTAGACTCAGGAACTTTCATCTTTCTACTTTAAACATTTTTAGAGTGTTTCCGTTTGTTTTACTAAAAGCATGTAGAATGTTAATAAAATAAGAATAAGACATTTACATTTTGGAAAATAGTCACTGAATGCTTTAAAAATTTGTCGTGATATATATCTTTTATATAGATGAAAGAACAACAAAAACGTCACTGGTTGGGAGAGAGTTTGTTTCAAATGCTGACTGCAGGCTCTGCCCAGAGATGGACTCAGAGAGTCTGGGGTGGGGTGTGGGAGGCAGTTAAGCTTTTCTGCTCCCACAGGTTAAGAAACTCTAAATTCAGGCTGGGTAGCTCAGCAGGTTGGAGCATTGACCTGATACACTAAGATTGTGGGTTTGATCCCTGGGCAGGGCACATACAAGACTCAACCAATGAATGTATAAATTAGTGGGATAACAAATCTCTCTTTCTCTCTCTCTCTCTCTCTCTCCACCTCCTTCCCCATCTCTCTAAAATCAATTACAAAAAAAAAAAACCCTCTGAATTCCACAATAATATTGTCCTTAAAAAAGTATAAGGTGTAATCAGAAACAAAATGTAATACATTTTTTATATCAATAGACTGATGGCAATTGGGGAAATTGCCAATGTGTGTATTTTCTGTGTTTTATTAAGAGACAAATGAAAGCACTGGGGCAATCAGAGAAAGGCTGCCAAGGGCCATGCATATTTCAAGTGGAAAGCAATAACTTGTTAGCTTCATTCCAGGAGCCAAAGGAATGCTGACATTGGAAAGTACCTGAAAACACCATCTGCACCCTGTAGCAGTGTTATCACTGCAGGTGAAAGAGAATGGCTCTGTTTTATAACACTGTCCTTTATGCTCCTCTGTGCATTCTTGTCTGGCTGATGCCAAAGAACCTTGGTGCTATTTACTTAGAATCTTAACCAGATATAAGGGGTGTGCGTTTATGGGAAAAACTGGTGTGAAAATCTGAACTTTAAGTGTCATGTAGAGAAGCTCTGACAGTAGGGTTGCCTCAAAGGAGTGATGAAGGTCACTGCTGCATGGGGAGAAGAGGACGGGGGACAGGCAGAGAAGAGAATGCATGTCCAATCAGAAAAAAAGGTTAAAAAGTATCAATAAATTGAAGGAAAAAACAGTGAGGAGGACACTCTGGGGGAATAAGTTGTGACCGGGAAAGGAAATCAGCGTAGGGCCAAAGACGTGTCTGCAGTGTAATTATACCAAAGGGATGAGGCAGTGGAAGGAAACAAAGCATGTCTTCATGAGCATGTTTCTCAAATATTTGCAGTGAAAAGCAAAGGTTAGACATGAAATACTGACCTAAAATTGGAAGAGAAAAAAATTAAATTGTATATGTCTGAAAAGAAGCAAAAAGAGGAAAAAAATAACAATACAGTGTTGCTTGTCAGAAAGCATTTACCCTGATTCTTCCCTACCCCTGACATGAACATAGGTGGTCGCTCTGCCCGCTGCCTGGATGCGGTTCCAGAGGACCGAGCATTAAAGGGAAACAGGCACTAAGCAAGTCTGGGCACAGGAACCCTAGCAAGGCCACGTTGCTGAAACAATCACACAGAACATTGCCAATGATCACTGTATAGCCCCTCCATCTTCACACCCTCACTGTGGAACCACTGTTGGGTGAGTGAGCACCGGTTAGCTAACCACATGGTTTTCCCTGGCTCTACCAAGGGCCAGGAAGAGACATGATCTGATCCTTTGGCTTCTATAGTAGGAAGTGGAGGTGGAAAGAGAGAAGGAAGGAAAGTATAAATGGAAGAAGGAAGGAAACTAATAGTGTTGAGAACCTACTATTTGTCAGGGGCTTTGCTAGGTCTGTTTCTATAACTACCACATTTTATCTTCACTTGTTTTTGTCCATGACATGTTTTCTATTATCATGAGAAATGTGGACCCTTTGCCTCTGTGTGCACGGGACCTGGAAGGCCTCCTGTGTCCCCATAATAGATCTAGAAATGCTGAGGGCCAGCAAAGCTTTCTCTCAGCGTCAGCTGAGCGAGACTATGACCATGTTCTTCAGCCATGAGTGCAAGCAACGGCCTACCAAAATAATTCACATGGAGCAGATGTGTCTCACCGCTCAGTAGCCTGGCAGCATCCCCACAAGCCGTGCCTTATATGAGAGCAAGGAGGAAACAGAAGCCATGGCACACGAGGTCCAGTCTTCCTGACTGCCACATGCCTGGCCCTCTGCTCTCAAGGACTCATTATGTTACCTGGAGAGATATGTGATGGAAGGAGATTTGACTTGGGGTGGTAAACAGACAATACAATATGTGGATGATATAGGAGCGTGCACCTGAAACCTATGTAATTTTATTAACCAATGTCACCCCATTCAGTTCAATAAAAAAAAAAAACTCAACAAAGAGATAGGTTGGATAATTAGAGAAGTCTGAGATTTCCAGATGGGACTAAATACCTTTTTAAAAAAGCTTTCTGAATCTAAGTATATTTGGGCTTGAGAGGAGACAGTACAGTTGGAGAGAAAGAAATCATATTTACTTTGCCAAGTGGAATGCAATGTTAATAAATGTTGACCCCTGTCTGGAAGGAAATTTGAAAAGAAGGAAAGATATCAGAAAGTGGTGGGGGTGGGGGGAGGGAGAAAAGAGAGAGATTGAAACTAATAGGGTTTTTTAATGTTCTGCTGATGCTGTTTTAAAATTATTCATAATGTTGAACTCCACCTCAATTCAGGTCTAGATGAACGTGCAGAACTGAGGGCCAAATACCCAGGCAGCCGACCTCCTCACCCTCCCCATTTTAACCTTTTCTATCATCCCTCAACTCCGTCTACCGGGTGCTCCACTCTCTCAGTGCCATATCGGCCCTCTCATTCCTCTGCATACCTTTAAAACTCTGAAGACCAGTGTGCCTAATCTGCATCATGACTGGTAAATAAAGAAGATGAGGGAATTTAGGAAGTTACTTTCTCTTCTAATAACATTTTGACTTGCAAGGTCTATTGTCTTGCTGTGAATATCAAAAACAAACCCCTCTTATTGTGGATAACAGAGGCCAAGCTTACTTTATCTCCACCTTCCCACTGTAATGATGCTATTAATTCCTAAGCATTGGCCTTTCAACGTTCTGCATTCTAGGCGGGCAGATGCCTTGGGCTCATTAAGGAGAAAATGTGGTGTTCTTAGACATACAGAATGGAATGGTTAACTTTGCATACTTTCCTCACCCTTCAAATGCTCCAGAACATTCTTGGTGACTAGGACTGGTTTCAGGGGTATGTGGAAGGACCTCGTGTTTGGTTTAAAGTACTACTATCACTGTCTTGAAATTCCTAATAATTTGTGAACATGAGGGTCTGCAAATTGTGTAGCTGGTCTGGCCTGTGACTCTGGGCCTTTAGAAAGATCATTCCACCATTGAAAACCCAAAGGTGTCTAATATCATCAAGCATTGCTAAATGTGGTGTGAGTCCCTATTGCCATATTCACTGAGGGGTTTTTAATTGTCTATGCTTCTTACTATCCCATTTGCTTCCTTTTAGGCAGAGGTAAAACTTTCTGTATTGGTGTGCGGTTTGTTAATATGAAAACAAATCTCAAGTTTAGGATACAAAATGGTTGGGATCAAGTCCATCTGCAGCAGCCAACGCCCTGAGAGGAGGAGCGACCCACACTCAAGCACACCCTCCTGCCCTTGACGCTGACATCACACCACAGAGGAAAGACGAAGGGCAAGAGCCCTGGGCACCCGCCTGCCTGCACAGCCCACCTGCCTGAGAGGGAGGGAGAGGCAGCAGAGGGCCACGGTCCAGGAAGCACCAGTTTAAAAAGCACAGGGAACTGGTATCACAGGAAAAACAACCATGTTTCTTAATAATCCCAAATTACACATGTGGGACCCTTCCTCCAGTAGCTACTCAATTGATATCCTGCATAAACCCATCACTTTGTGTTAGCCTAGGTTAGCCTGTAAGGAGAATATATTTCAATATTAAAGACAAATGAATTTTAATGCACAGGAAGATGACCTTACCATCCAGTAAAGTTTTACGACATACTTTCCATAGCTATTGAACAAAGGCATGTGACCCTTCACAGCCTTGCACAGAGAGTATATGTGTTCCCAGGGTTTCCAGAAGAGGAGAGGAGGTTCCCCCGTATTCCCTTTAAAATGATTGTTCAAAGCCTCCCCGTTGAATATCTTCCACACCGCATAGATTTCGCTGATAATCCATCTCATCAGCTAGAGACAAAAAACATTAGTGTTACTTAGTTATTTTCCAGTTGTTAGCACTGTAATTGGGGGGGAAATCAGCTGAGAACATACTTCCAATAGCAATGTTAAATTCTATAGATAATGTGTTCCACATTTTGATTTCTGACCTGCACAATAAAGTCATGGACCTTGCTTTTGCTTTCAGGAAATATTGTCACATTACAGGCTAAAAGGTATAACATTAAATGCACTCTTAGCTCAGGTCTGTCCTTAGAGTAAACTGTCAATAACCTCTATTTGACATTGGCCTTCATTTTAATTCTGTGTGTGTGTGTGTGTGTGTGTGTGTGTGAGAAAGAGAGAGAGAGAGAGAGAGACTGAATGCTTCTGAGAACAATGAATCACTTTGCAATTAACTTATAAATGAGGGAGTACTCCTGTGTAAACGCTGAGAAGTTAGAGAAAAAAAGATAATCTCTTTTTTGTCAATAGGACCAATTAGACAAGGAATACGATGTGCAAAGAATTAAAATTGCGCACATGCTGAAATATATTCCAAATTCATGTTTAATGTGTTGGTCTGTGGGTGCAGAAATGCTCCAAGTGAAACTCCCACTTGCAGTGTTAAACTGGCAGGAAGGCACAGCAGGGAGCGGAGCTTTAGAGTAGAAGCAGAGACCATATTTTAACCCTCCTTCTGGTCCTTCTGTTCTTGAGCAAGTCACTTCAGCCTCGCTAAATGGCAGTTTTACATCTTTAACTATAGATTAAACTGTATGTCAGCATTTTTGTAATAGAAACAATGCATAAGAAATCTCTGGGTCACAGTGGGTGTTAAATAAAACTATTACTACCCTCAGTAGTAATGGATTCTCTGGAATAGTCATCTGTGTTTTACTGCCTGGCATGTAAGAAGATTAAATACTTGAGACTGACTCATAAGATTTATGTTTTCCTAATTTGCTTTATCTAGGAACTTTCTTAAATTTTGGTTAAGTTGAAAAAAGCCAATCAGATAACATCTTGTGTATCTGAAAATACCATGGGTTATTTTATACTTTTCTTCCATTGAAAAATAAAAAGGCTAAAGTCTACGTGTTTAGAATTCATAAATTTGAAGATAATTTTGTGCTAATAGTGGTTAAGATATCAAACATAAGAAAGACAGCATTTGAATCAATAATGACTATGCTCCACTCCTCTAACTAATTGTAAAAGAAAATAATCAAAAGTCCCCTGTGTCTGAACAAACTACCGTAGGGAAGCGGAACAAGTCGGCTGCTGGTGGAGAAAAGCCAGGGTGGGGAAGTGCACTCCTCAGCGAGGCAGACTGCTGTGGCTTCTGGCTCATTTGGAGGAGGTGTTGCAATCACATCCAACACCATGATTTCCCTCACATGAGCAAATCAAAGGGCCTAACACTCTACTCTTGCTGAGCAACTTCAAGCTGTTTGCTGGGCACATGGATCTGGAGGAGAAATACCTAGATGGGGAGAAGCCAGTACCCTGGGCAAGACAATCGGGGTCCAAGCAATTCTGATGCTAACGTTTTCTCACAATTTGCATGCTGAACACAAAGGGGCTTCTCTTTCCCTCTGAATGTCCGGTGTATTCAGGGCTCAGTTATACCAAAACTTAAAGGTGAGCAAGGGAGAAGTGAAACTGGGAATTGGTAAGCCCGTCCGGAAGGCATTTCGCAATGAGGCTTTAGTTCATGCTTCTGTACATACCTCACTGCAGAGTAAATGTTCATTTACTGAAAACAAGTCAAACAGGACTTCATTCTTCACAACTACTGGAACCTGAGATAAAAAATTTTAAAAAGATATGATTCCCATATGATCTTACCTCTAACTGAAACCTAATTGACAAAGCAAACAAGCAAGCAAAATAGAACCAGAGACATTGAAATTAAGAACAATCTGACAGTAACCAGAGGGGAACTGGGAAGGGATAATGGGGGGAAGGGTTTTCAGGAACAACTATAAAGGACACATGGACAAAACCAAGGGTTTTCAGGAATAACTATAAAGAACACATGGCTATGGTGGGGGGAGTGGTAGGGGGTAAATGCAGACAACTGTAGTTGAACAACAATAAAATAATTTTAAAAAAAGATGTTATTCCTTAGGAAACAAAAAGGAAATATAGCTCATGTGCTGTACAGAGGCAAAACCTTATTTTATTTCTCACAATCAGAGAAATTGGAAGAAATACAAAGTAAGAACATTATTCTTGTTACAGGTGTAACATTAATTTAATAATAAAATATCTATACAATATTTAACATACAAATAAAGTGCTATAAGATATAATATACACAGATAAACTTAGCATGCATAAACTGAGTTTAAAATTGTGATTTGAAATTTAAATTAATGACTCAAAACTTAAGCTCGGTTAACATCTGGTAGATGAAAAATATGTTCATCTTGGATAAAAAAATCAATTGTGACAGTTTTTGAAATTCTTGCCCAACTTTAAATCTTGGGTTTTTAAAAAATTAACTTGATGGACACTATTTAATTAGTATTACCTATCAATAGTTGCTTTTATATATTTATTCTAATAAGGAATAAACACAATATGAAAAATATGACTTGTAACTGTTTTTAAAAATTAATTATTCCACCCTAAAAAAAAATACTGCCATTTATGGTACCATGGATGGACTCTGAGAATATTATGCTAAGTGAAAAAAGTTACTCATACTTGGGACAGAAAGCTGAAACTCACACAGACAATAGCATGGTGGTTCCCAGAGGGAAGGGGGTGGAGGGGGTGTGAAGGCAGAAAGGGGCCCGATGTGTGGTGATGGAAGACGCCCCGACTGCGGGAGGTGGGCACACAGTGCCATGTACAAGGGATGTGTCACAGAAATGCACACACGACACCTATATTATCTTATTAATCAATGTTACCTCAATAAATCTAATTTGAAAATGGAAAAACTAATTACAAGTCATATCAAACTTATATATTTAAGATATTAAATTAACATAAAATGGTTTTGATTATTGAAAAAGATTTTTATGAAAACCAATTCCATGAATTACTATAAATCATTTGTACACCTAGCATCTTGAAAACTCAATGAAATATTTTTGTCTGAGAAAAATTTACCTAAAATAACCTTAAAGTCCTGAATTAATTCTTATGTTCATAATTTATAAACACAGTAAGTTCTTAATTAATTAATTAATTAACTCACTCTTGTTTGACGAATACAATATAACACTTCTAAAATGCCCATACCTTTCAGCAAGCACAAATGTTTATTAAAGTTGATGAGCTAAATATTAATTATAATTCATTATAATCGATCAATGAGTTCATTAATTATAAATTAAGTAAGTACTGGATGCCTAAAGTTCGGAGGGTTAGACTTAATAGCCACATGCTGACTAACGAGAAGGAGGAGCTAGCAGTTGTTAAGAGACGCAAACATGGAGGCAGAGGTCTCTACAATGGTCGGTATTCAGCATCTCTGCCCCTGCGCCTACACCGGGGGTAAGGTAACCTGTGGGCATCTTACATCTGTTCAATATAGTCAACTCTCAGGGGCCTGGGCCACCAAGATCTGGTTCTTAGAAATAAACAGATCTGCTTATTCAGTCTGTGACTAGGGCATAAAACATATGGGTTATAAACCTTGTTGGCTAGAATGGCCCATGGTGACTCTGACATCTTAAATCCAGGCTTTTAATTTTTTGAATAATTTAGCTGCCTTCTGACTTAAAACATGTTCTCTGACTTCATCTTTTGCTTAGAGAATTCTGGGGTATATTTCTAGGCTATACTATGCTTTTCAAATTGTGGGTTGCAATTATTTACTGATTCATAATATCATTTTAATGAGTCAGGAATATATATATATACATATATATATAAATGTCAGGACTATATCTATCTACAGAATAGAATAGTTTAGAATAGTAAATCTTATATATAAAGCTCATCACTATTTTTGCAAAATTTTTGTCTAAACTTTATTTATGTCTATATTTAATGAGTCTCAAAGTCAAATGCATTGATCATGGTGGACCTAACTGTTAATACTTGAAAAACACTATCCTGAGACTTTCCTACATCGCTAGACTTTCAGTCGGGCTGTTCTGGTTCATACACCAACATGACAGATCAAGAGAAGGAGCCAGTGCACAGGGGAGTGGAGGGGTGGGGGTGTTGCAGTGTTATGGTGACTGTTGGTGGAAGTATCACCAGCAAAAATGATTAAGTGTATTATCAGTAAAAGTGTATCTTGCAGAACCAAGTTATGGTAAAAAGAAAAATATATGGTTTATACATTTTCTACTTATTCAATTTACAACACTCCTATTCATGGAATTCAGATCCTTTAAGCAGAGCTTGAAGTTATTAATATAAATTTATATTAAGTGCATTATATTAACATCACAAATTTGTATTCTTTACGTCAATGCTACCTAACATTGTAAGTTAAAGGCACACTTCAGTGTATTTGATTTCTTGTATTTAAAGTGCCTTACAAGTAGACATCTCATAAATACTCTGATGAAGTGAGATGCGTCTTTTCATTTTCTTAGTTTAGTATTTTTGAATTTAGGATTATCTAACTTTCTCAACTAGTAACAGCATTAGAAAAATATGATGGATAAATTGTATTTTCTGGCATTGGTAGCAGTGCTTACAAAGGATAATACTTTCAGGAATAAAATCACTTTGTGGAGAAACAGAGATTCAATGGATTCCATAATGTATGGAAGAATCAGCTCCATTATAACCATTCAACTAGCTAATAGTAACAAATTAAGCATACTGATTTTCTATGCATTAAATGAAAATAATAAATGATCCAAGAAGGAAGGGAAAAAAAGACATTAGTGAAAATTAAGCCCTTGGAAACACCATATATATTTAAGTGAACATAGCTATTAGGAAGATAGACCAGTGGGTCTAAAGTTCTAATGTACATAAGTGCTATTTAAAATGAAGGTTTCTCAGGTGATATCCCAGTCAATACGATTCAGGTGGCTGGGCATGGGGTCCGGAAATGAAGGTGGCCCTTGGAAAATGCTTCAACAGTCCCTAAAATAGAGAGATTAAAGTGCAAGTCTCTGGGCTGGAACATTAATGCTAATAAACACTAAAGTAAACAGACCTTCATGCCACAGAAGTTCCTGCTAAAAAACAAAAAGGAGGAAGTCTGTCAGAAATTAAGGAATAGCTTCTCACAAAATTTTAGTCTATAATTTGATATCATGGAGAGAAGAAAAAGAAAACTTGAGGCCCTAAACAAAATTTGAATATTCCGTTGGAAATCAGTACAAGATACATTAAATTGTACTAATAAATTTTTATCACTGCATTCCACAGGAAAAAAAATTACCCTCGATCATTTAAAATGCAGATTTTCATAACTGGTATATTACATCCCATTGTTAATATATATTTTGTTTAATAATAAAAATCCATCTTACCCGATTAATTAAAAAATCCTGTGGACGTTTCCAGGAATAAATTTTCAATGATGGTGGTAACTCAATCTTGCCTTCAGGGTCTTCAAAAAAATGCTACACAAAGATACATTAAGATTTATCTCCATATGGTTTTATTAAAATCAAAACACCTCAACCTTAATAAAATTAATAAATGCATAGATTAATAAATGGGCACTTACAGAGAACTGTGTGAGTGTGTAGACCCTTACAAGATATAACATGAAAAGTTCTAGGAGTACAAATAAAATGCTCAAGAAATACAAACTATCTGTACAGGAGAAAAAAGGTAACTAATTTTAGCAGAGTGAACAGGGATGGGGGAAAATCAATACCATTTTGTGATTTTCAGGGTAATCGTATTTGTACCCCAATGCTGGTGTGTCCTGAGAAATGGGCTGTATTTGAGGGCAATGTCTAAGCTTTCATTCGAAGTGTGTGTGTATCTGGAACAGGTGTTTTATTTTCACATTTAAGACACTGGAACAATTAGGATGAAGACAAAGGCAATCCAAACACGTAGTCAAAAATGATCAAGCACGTAGCCCAAAATGATCTGTAGTCAGAATGAGTCTTTGGACTCATTCTGCATTTGGGGTTCCCTCACCTTGTCTTGTTCTTTGCAAATATTGACTTAGTTGTTGGTAAGTCCTCCATCTGACAATTAAAAGATCAGAGTCACCGTGGTTCTGTTTCTGTAACCTGATTTTGTCTCTTGGTTTTCAGTCCCTCGGTTCTGTTCTATGTCTGGTAAACTTGATTATATGACATGCACTGAATATAAAAATGTATACAGACCCTAAATAATGACGTTTTACTCCAAAAAGTAGGATTTTATTCTCTTCTGGCAGGCGGAGTACAAAATAAAGGCTGGTGTAACTTTGAATCGCCCTTCCTCCATACAGAATGTCATAGCCATTGTGGGATACTGGCTGAAGGCCGGAGTGTTTATCGGAGTCCCTTCCCTCGGAGTACCCTGAAGTCTGGTCTCTCACCATCGCACCAGAGACTCTTTTCTCAGTTATTTAGCTTTTAAGCTGCTGCTTTTTACTCATTTTCTCAGCAGCAAAAGCCTCACATACGTGGCTTACAAGATGGGCAAGTGTCTTGAAATAAAACTATATGTGAAATTTTCAGATCACTTCTCTACAGTTACCTTTGGGATTTGGACAAGTCCTGGCTACTTTGGCAGTCCTTGACTATGTCCTCTCTCCTTTCTGATACTAGTCCTGAGACATTACTCTCTGCTTGCCCTCTAATTACCATGTTTTAAATTAATAAATACCCTTGAGAGAAACAAATAAAACCAGAGCAAATGTGTGGCTCATCCTGGTATGATTGATTCCCTTTTCTCCAGGATTTGAGCCCCTCACATTAGGTTAGTGGCAATATTCCCCCGTCATTTTGCTTTTTGTAGAGTTCTTTTTTCTTTTCTTGGCTTTTGGTATAGTTCTTATGTCCAGTTAAATGCTTCATCATGTACTTCCCAGTGCAGTTCACCCTTCATATCCTTTCATTGCCATCACTTAGCTGAAAAAGGGAGACCTGACCCTGGGCCTGACTTGCAGGGAAGGTTTAGTTCATCTGAGGGTGATATCCTGATCACTAGCCTCACACTGAAAGAACAGGCCTTCTGTAAAATTCCTAGGATATCTGCTATCATTCGATGCTAAGGCAATTAATCCTGGTAAAACATCAATTTTGTAAATCATGGCTAAGAGCTACTGTGCCAGTATATTATAGAAATGTAATCACAAGGCTTGGGGGTCCACCACTCCCTCCATTAGATGGACTGCTGCTTCAGGAGCCACAAATGCTGAGGCTGAGGAACAGAACTGGGGGTGGGCAGCAAGGTTCTGTCCCAGACGGTTCCGCCTGGCACTGCTGTAATGACTAGGACGTGAGCTGGTGCTCAATTTCTGCACTGAGCATTTGCACAAACTACCTTCCTGATGTAAATTCACACACAATCTCCCTAAGTTTTGAATTGCTCTTCAAACATGGAAACTATGACTATTTTCACTGGAACCCAGAGAGTTCAAAAGCACCTTGCATTTAGAAGGGCCATAATCACCCTGGGTATGGTACAAAGAACACATTTCTACACACATTGATAAATGTGAAGTTGTTCAAGTACCGAGAGGCAGAAATTAGTTATATGTATTGAACATCATTTGTAAACAAATTACTGATAGGAGTCATACAGTTTGGGATTCAATGCAAATGCCCTTAGGTACTATTATTTCAGAATGCTCTGTGCACATAAAGACACCAGAGTTCAACCCAGCTATCCTGTAACATCACTTTTTATTAAAAGTGATTTTTCCAATAATCTCCAAATGATAGCTTACAAGTCTCCAGAGTTCTCTTATTTTTTAAAGTAACTTTTAAAACAGATGTTACTTATTTATTTTTGAAGAGAGAGGAAGGGAAGGAGAAAAAGAGGGAGAGAAACATCAATGCGTGGTTGCCTCTCACGTGCTCCCCTATGGGGGATCTGGACTGCAACCCAGGCAAGTGCCCTGACTGGGAATCAAACCGGTGACCCTTTGGTTTGCAAGCCAGCACTCATTCCACTGAGCCACACCAGCCAGGGCCAGAGTTCTCTTATTTTTTAAACCACTATTTTCAAATGTCATGTTCCCAGCTCTGTCCAAAATCCACTAGCCAAACCATCCTATCAGTTTCCCCTTTATTTCATTATGACTTTTTGGTCATCTTCTTCCTCCCACTTACTCAAAGTTGATTCACCAAAGCTCAGGACTTATGCCTGGGAAGACAAGGTAGGGTGAGGGAGCGAAGAACACAAACATCCTCTTTGGAATATAGGCTGAGGAACAAAGGAGTGCACTCCCAGGTGAACGAATCTTATCCCATTGTAAAGGTAAAGATCAAAATGAAATATAGCCACATTCAAGTTTACTTACAAATGTAGGGCTTTTTCCAATTTTGTCCTTGTCTTTTCCACTTTTGCCTGCATCCCACTTTTCTGCATTTACATCGGCTTCACTCCATTCTGGCCAGATTGGGAATTTCCTCTTCCTCTGTTCAATGGAACTAGCTTGTGTATTACTACCAAAGGAGTACTGACTGGAAACAGAGGGGAGGTGGATAGGTTAGCTTTAATTACACCTCTGAGATAAAATGTTAGATTAACTGCATGACATAAATTTAATTCTCTTGTCAGCAATCAGTGAAGTGCATGTTTCAGTGCAGTTGTACCCGCAGCCAGGTAGCTTCCACGTGCTGGCGTTCGAAAGACTGAGATATCCAAAATAAACAATCCCATAAGTAAATTTTGAACGTTCATCTCTACTTACTAAGGCAGGACATTCATCATAAACATGTAAGATGCCATATAGGGAAATATTTATACACAATTCCCACTTAAAGAAAATCACTTATGTGTAGAATACTAATAGCTTTATGAACATCAGTAGAAAATTAATTTTGATTTTTCCCAGCGTAAAAGGGCTATGTGATCATTATTGAAAAAGAAAATTTAGAACTGCAAATCTGATAAATAAGAAAGGTACAGCCAACCCATTCTGGAGACCACGCTGAAACTGTTCTCTCAGACTAACAGATGTGAATATGCATCTCCAAAAACGATGCATGCAGCATACTCTTCTTACAGACTGCTTTCATCTACTTTCCAGTATATTGCTAATAGTTTCTATGCCAATAAGTATTTACCTACATATGAATTTAATGATTGCATAATATGTCATTTTATGAATACACTGCCTTTCATTCAACTAAGTTTCTATTTTGGAAATGTGAGGATCTGATTTAAATTTTTTCACTATTAAAAACAATACTGTAATGGCTATTTCATGGCTAAACATTTGCATGCATTATTAATTATTTCCTTAGGATAGCTTTTAATAAGTAGACTTACTCTACTTAAATATATGCATATTTAAAATTTGTGATAGATTTTGGCTAATTTTCTACAGAAAAGGTGGACTTGTGTTATACTCTCATTATTAGTATATTACAGTTTTGTATTTTTAAACCTTGCCTTTTTAATTTTATGATTTTTAAAGTCTATACTAGGCAAGTTTTTATTACACATGAGGCTAGACCCCTGCTCTGCACCCTGAGGTAAGCAATAAACAAACCAGACGAAATTCTCACCTTATGGAGTTCATATTCTAGTGAGTGGAAACAAAATAAACAGCATAAATTAAGTAAAATATATAACATTTAAAAGTGAGAAATGTTTAGGGAACTATAAAACAGGAGAAGGGACGTGAAGAATTGAGATCCACAATTTTTAATGCAGTGTTAAGGGAAGTGCTGTGCAACAGGGTAATATTTAAGTAAATAGTGAAAAAAATAAAGGATCAAACTCTGAATATCTGTGGAAAGGATGTTCTGGACACAAGAAATGGCAAGTGTGAACAGCAAGGAAGACAGTTTCAGAGAGCATCCTGGTTTATCTGAAGAATTCTGAGGGGGTCGGCATAGCTGATGGGAGGTGGAGTAAGATGATTTCAGGGAGGTAACAGGAGATCCAAAACTTGGACAGGTGACCTAAGCTAAAAGAAGGGCTTTGGTGTCCAGTCTGAATAATATGGAAAGCCAAAACAGGGTTTTAAGCAGATGTACAACATGACATGACTAAAATTTTATAATCATTTTTGATGCTATATTAAGAAGAGTCTAAAGAAGACAGAGAGGTAATTTAGAAAGTTTTTAAATAACAGGTGAGAGCTAGTGGTGGTTTGGATCAGTTGGTAACAGTAGAGGCAGCAAGAAATACTCCCCAGTGTATATATTTAAGTAGGTTGAGTGGATATATCCGGTTAGACAGAAGAGTGTGGGATGAGCCAAAACTGAAACAGGGAATCAAGCAGCATTTCACTTTTGAATGAGTTGTGGTGTAGATGTTTATCTCACATCCATGAAGATGTTGAAGAGGTAATTATAGAATTCTGATGTTTGAGAGAAAAAAATTAAATTAAAAGTGCAAATTGAAGTCATCAGCATTTGGATGATAGCTAAAGCCTTAAAATGAAATGAAATTGCGAAGGAAATGAGTGTGCATAAGGGAGAGGCACTCCCAGAGACACTCTTCAAAATATGCAACAGCTGGTATGGAATGAGCATTGGTCAATCTACATGGACCCTGGTCACAAGGCTAGGTCATGTCTTCAAAGCTCCCAGCTAAGCCAGACATTTACTGTTCACTGTAAATAGTGGGTCAGGTATGTTAGGTGCTCGGGGTTGGTCAGGACCCAGGGCAGGAAGCAGAAAAGTCTGGGGCTCAGGGATAATGGTAAGGTTATTATTAATATAAAAAAATCTCAGTATTATAACAATCAGTACAGCTGTTTATCTGCCCAGGTATTTTATGTTAAAAGTCAGAGAGAGTCGGAAGAAAACTGAGAAAAGCAGTCAGTTTTGTAAACAAAATAATGCACCCCTCTCCTGAAATACAGCCACATCCTAATTCCCAATAACAGTGGATACATTGCCTTCCATGGCAAAAGAGACTTTGCAGATATTTTTAAGTCACGTATCTTGAAGTGGGGTGATTACCCTGGATTATCTGGGTGGGAGCAATGTAATCCCAAGGGTGCTCAAAAGTGGAAGCAAGAGACAGTACTAGTGAGAGGGAGATGCGGCTCGGGAAGATTGCAGAGAGAAATGCAAAACTGCTGGTTGGAATGACAGAGGAACCAGGCCCCGGCCAAGGAAGGTGGACTCCGCTCAGACGCAGGAAAAGATTCTGTCCTTGAGCCTCCGTAAAGGAATGCAGCCCTCCTAACACTTTGGTGTCAGCTCAGTGAGACTGATTTTGTTTTGTTGAAGGGCAATTTATTTATTTATTTTTATTTTTACTTTTTAATTGCATTTATGGGCGTGACGTTGGTTAATAAAATCATATAGGTTTTGGGTATACGGTTTTACAAGGCATCATTTGTTTACAGTATTGTGTGTTTATTGCCCCCAGTTCAATGAGCTTGATTTTGGGCTTCTGACCTCTACAAGTACAGAATCATGAGCTCACGCTGTTTTAAGTCATAGTGTGGGTGGTATTAGGTTAGAGCAGCAATAACAAGCAGTGAAGCAGAAAAACAAAACAGAAGGTGATGCCTTGGGAGTCTCGTAAAGCCATATTTTTTTTTTCAAAAATGAGCAACTGGTCTAAACGCTAATGTCACACTCTGGAGTTGGTGGAGGGAAGAACTTTTCTGAACACCCTATTCTATATAGCAGCCCTCACCTCTCTGCATCCTCTTATATTGTTTCATTTTTATAGCACTTGGTGATTCTCTAATTCTTATTTATGTACTGTGCGTGTCCGCAGGTAGGCTTTGTGCTGTGTGCCCTGGTAGGAACATGGGCTGTCTTTGTTTACTCCCTCCATCTCCAACACCGGGAAGAGTGTCTGGACAGCACCGGCAATCTCTTTGTCATCTATTTAAATAAAATAAAAGACTCCATGCCTTTATATTTCTACCATTTCTAATTAATACTGTTTCCAATTTTTACCCATGGGTAGAGACTGAACAGATGCTCACCAGCTCTGTTTTCCGCTTTCTACACTCCCCACACTCCTTTAGATGGTGTTTTAGAGAACAGCGTGTGGGGAAGGGTGTTGTATCCAGCCTGTGGTTTCAAAAAATATTCGGTGAGAGGCTTCCTCACTATCTTCTGGCTTAATCCTCATGAGAAGACCTTAGAAAAGGTATTATCACGAGATGGAAGAAGCAAAGAATGCACATCCATCATATTTTAATGCGCCAATAAATTCCTAGTCACCTGCTGGTATGAATAAGAAATGCCCTTTCTTGTTTAAGGTCACTGAGGTCTGGAGGGTGTTTGACACCCTGAAGCCGGCATTGATTACTTCCTACTTGCTATTCTGATAGTGTAGCTTGCACTGATTTCCAGCACTGACTAATAGAAAGGATGTAATTATTTTACTAGGATTTGGATTTCTTCCTTTGTGTCTTTAATCATTTGAAAACATATACACTACGATACTTACAGACCATTTTTCTTTTATTTCAAATGTGATGCTTCATTCTCTGGTTGTGCCTTCTGCCTATCTTTTGTGTATGCCTGCGTTTTAGGACACTTTTATTATGAGCTCATCCTTAACAGGCTTTTATTTCCCTCCAATCCCCTTCCTCTAAGGCAATCCTGTGTTAAAAGAATATTTTTCATTGTAATATTGAATTTTCTTCGTTCAGACATCCCAAATAAGTAAGCCATCTAGGAGCCCATAGGTGCTTTAAAATCAGATCTCAAACCTATTTAAGTCTCAACCCAAGAGTTTCCATTGCTCAAGGAAGATTTTTTTTTCCCAGCCAGACATCAGGTGGCGAAAAGCTAGCTTTCTTATAATCTTTCTGTGTTTGGGTGTTTTGTTTTGTTTTGTTTTCATTCATCTTTTTAAAAGAGATTTAAGCTCTTGGAAAGCCATGCCTGTATCTAAGGTTGGAGAATTCCCTTTCCTCATTTGTGCTCAAAACCTTGATCAAAGGTGTTAAAATAAAAAAAAAAGACTCCACTTTATAAGACTGATGAGCCTTCCCCAGTGAAGCAGCAGCTTCGGCTCAGAGCCATGACATTCTGACCCGAGTTCCCTCCTCATTTCTGCATTCTGGAGATTTTTTTCTAAATGTAGGCATTACTAGATGTTTTTATTTTTATTTTTAATCTTAATCCACCTTCTTGGTGGAGAAGAAAATCTGAGAATATGTATGTTGCAAAGGACTGTTTCTAAGTAGCATGTAAGATAATATGACAAAATAATGACTAGAATAGTTTTGAGGGAAAAGGGGAATTTTTTCCTAATGCCAATAGAAAAATCAAGGCAGAACAGTACATTGTGGTGTCTCTGTTTTATTGAGCGCTGGTGAGACAGATAAAAAGAAATTGGTGATTTTGTACCCATCCAAACCATGATAAGATTACTTCATTCAGAAAGCTCAAATAAAGCTATTTTAAGAAAAGGAAGATCTAATTCCTTTAAAAATAAAGACCCTGCTGAGATTATATTTTGCTTTCCTCTTCATTCTGCCAAGTGTAAGTAAATGATCTGGCTCCCTCCCTTAAGCTCTTAAGCTTTATTACTAATTAGCCTACTTTCCTTTTAACATGTCAAATTTGTTTCCATCTGTATTGAAGATCACTTAAAAAGACTCTCATTACAAGGCAGGATAGGAAGATGCAGGAAAATTCCTTGGCAGGTGGACTGAGGAAACTGAAACACATAACTAATTCATCTGGCCTCATCCAGCACCCTGACTCACCTGCCTCCTTCTCCCTTGCAGGACCACTTTCTGAAGCATTAAGCCCGCAGGACAATGAGGTTCTGATCAGCATCAAATAGTTTTAGGAACAAAGCCTCAGGTCTGTTCACCATAGAGACAGAGTTTTAATCAAACTAGAGATAAAATTCAGTTGTGTTCAGGCCCAGAAAAGCAGCAGAACCAGAGGAAGTGATACCATTGCTGGCATCAGGACAAAATGCAATGATGCGGTGACCCGTGGCCCTCTACCCTAGTGCCAAGCAATCGGTAGAGACCATGACCCTGACCTTATCCTCTCACTTTGATGAGTCAGCATATTAAAGAAGACATCTGGAAAGCTGGTGAATATCCCTTTGAGATACTCCCCTAAGATCTCCTTTAAAATTCCTGCGTTTACAAAATGGATAAAAATCCTTAAGACAAAGGACCCAGTGCACACTCTGTCTCTAGAGTACACCCACCCCTTTCTTCAGGTGTGTATCTTTGCTTTCTTTCTCCTAAACTCTAAGATTCCCCACAAGACTTACAACCAGGAAAGCAGCAGGTAGCAGCAGCTTGTCCCCGGCTAGCCCCCTGAACCTATCTTCAAGGGCTCATCTTTTGCCTCTGTAACTGTCTCCTGAGTCCATGCTCACCTCTTCTGCCTCTGACTTTCTTTCTAAAAGGCCAAGGCAGCTCTCTGAGCAGTTCGCCTGTGCTTGAGTATACTTTCTCTTTGCATGCTCAGTAAACTTCCTCTTGTACTAGAGTTCTTGGCTCTGAATTCTTTCTGGGCTGAACTCAAGAAACAAGGGCTGACAACACTGGTAATTAGAGGCATCTTGTATCAGACCAATAGCTCACTATAGTACTATACACACAATAAATACAATGGTCGAATAAGCTCGATATCATATATACCGTGAACTTCAAATGAACTTGTACGAGTGTTGGAACTCTCAGTGCAGTATGCCTTTGAAGTTCACTGCCAGAATGAACATACTGCCCTAATATAGTCAGGATCCTTTAAGTGTTAGGATCATATTGTTCCTGGTCTCATTAATTCTGAGAACAAGATAATCTTTAAATAGAAACTACAAACTTTCAGTTATAAAATTTATAAGTCATAAGGATGTAATGTACATCAAGTTGACTATAGTTAATAACACTGCATTATATATTTGAAAGTTGCTAAAAGAGTAGATCTTAAAAGTTCTCATCACAAGAAAAATATCTAACTATATATGATGATGTATGTTGACTACTTATTATGGTGATTATTCCACCATATACACAAATACCAAATCATTATGTTGTACACCTGAAACTAAGAAAGGTCAATGACTAATTATAGAAAGAACCTGTAGTTGTGAACTGGGGAGGAGAAGAGTGAATGAAATCCAGAAGTAGGTACTAAGAATAGGATCTGAGTAGTGGCAGTCCAAAATTAAAAGTCTAGAATTCTATTTTGGAAAGGAAACGGAATTTAACCTGTGAATTTCAGGACACCAGAAGTCGGCTTTGTGAGTGAGCAAGCGACCGAAGTTACTCATGAGTGTCCAGATCTGGACTAAGGCTGAGGCATCATAACAGGGAATGTACCACTTTCCTGTGATTCTATGAGGAAATAGGCTGGCCAAAAAAGAAAAAATGGGGCCGGGGGTGGCCCTCTTCCACTATGGGTGTGCTATCAGGAATAGCACTTCCCACGTGGAAGACAAGGCTCCAACCTCCCAGTGTTAGGACTTGGGTGGGGGCAAAGGTTACATAAAATTCAGCCACCATTCAGAAAGTCCTAGCTCTGGTATTGGAACAAAGTGCCAGAGGCTCCTATGGATCCCTTAACTACTTAATAACTGAATTGTGGACAGGTCCTGGGGTTCTCAAAGAAAGGTCAGAGTTCAAAGAAGAGAGACATTCTTCAGGGAGCTCAAAAAAACAGCTGCTTGCCAACTGATAAAAAAGTATTTTGGTACTGCAACAACCATCCTGCCCTGTTCAGTGATGTATCCCAGCTGAATATCAGCAGTTGGCAAGGAGAGAGTCATCCTGGAAAGCCACCCAAATACAGGGCAGAGAGCAGTGTGCATGAGTTCTAAACGTCTATGAAATTTCAACAGAAAAAAAAAACCTGGCATTACAAAACAAAAGAATACAGAAAATTATGAGAAACAGTCAATAAATATATCAAAAAGAAAGAAAGAAATCACTCCCCAAGGCAAAAGAAATGCTGCAGCCAACTTAAAAGGTACTTAAAATGAATATGTTTCAAATTACTTAAAAGGTAGAGGAGAGAAGGGTTTTGCTTTGTGATAAGAACAGATATGAAAAAAACAAAGAAAAAATAGGACCAGTATGAATAAAGAGACACTGGGAAATTTTAGTGATACAATGTTCAGATGTGGAAAGACTAAAGAAAACTGAAAAGAGGACTGGTGATTTAGAAGGCAGAATTTGTAAAATCAAGTGTTTGTTTTGGTAGATGGAAAATGTAAAATAGACAAGTTAATAGATTGAGAAACTCCAGTGTATGCCTTACATATTCTTTTAATTAGATTATTTTCACTGTGAGAAGATTAAAATTTCAGTAAAACGAGGCTCTGAAATTTTGCTATTGTTTTCCTCAAGCGTGCTGTTCAGGGTAAGGACATAATTTTATTCATAGTGGGAGGCAGTTTATTTATGCAATGTGCATCCAGCGTGCCTTCTTAAGTAGTCTCAGCTAATACCCTGAAGTAATGAAAACATGAATAGAATTATACAATTGATTTAATTTGGGTTACAGCCATTCTGAGCCACACTCATCAGAGATATTAAATATGTAAGGAAATAAACTGCAATCTTAAAAAAAATTAAAATTAGAAATTGTTGGAGCTGGACTTTAATGTCAACCATTTATTCTCTTGGTTTTATTAGTATTATTTAATTGGTCATTTAACTTTAAAAGTTCAACATTATATTTTCAGTATATTGTGTTGGTGTAAACAAAGACCAATAAGACTGAGTTCCTATTCTCAAATAGCGAAATTAATAGGAATAAATACATACAATAACAAAGAATGCAAAGGCAAAAGTGAAAGAATTTAAACAACGTTAAAAACAAAGTGCTTTATCAGCACAGAAGAGGCACAAAAATTTCTTCCAACTTTAAAAATCAAAGGGTGGCTTTATGGAAAAGGAGGCCTTAAAATATGGACAGAACTGGGGGTTGGACGAGAGGATGGGAAGAGTTACCAAGGTGAAAAAGTCAAGAATGTGAGTAGTGTGGAAGTGTTAGGTTAGGAGCTGAGGTTGGATGGGGCCCAGACGGTGAATTTTCTCTCTTCCTTCTTTTTTTTTCAAAGCAGGAATCATGTATTAAGAAATTACTAACAGTATTATTTATATATATATAGTAACTTGGATGAGAAAAACCCTTGATTGAAGGCAAGAGAATTAGAAGGTTTTCTCAGTGGTTCTACCTGGAATTAATAAAGGCCCAAATCAGAGGATGGCAAGGGAGACAATGAATGCTGAGCCAGGGCAGAGAAGCAATTCGAAGGGAAAATTGAAACAGCACAGGAACCAATGGGAAAGAATGAGCAGAGGAGAGGGGAGGGGAGGTCAAAGACGATTGCCCTTTAGACTTGAGGTGTCAGGGCAGTGCTAGTAAGATTCTCTAAAATGAACTCAGAAAACTCAGAGGTGGGCAAAATCAGGTTCACAGTTGTAATACAATAGTTAATAAAGAATAATACAAGAATAAACTCGAGTTTCACATACTCACAACTATAAACCTATTTTCACTCACCCCGGAATATACATTTGGGAGAGAAACTGATGACCTTCATTTTGGACATATTTAATTTCGAGTAGATGAGCACATCCAAGTGAACTTGAGCTCAGTTGCATGAGAAGAGCCACAGATGCTACCTTAGTCATCTCAGTCAGGAGTGACTGTTTCAGACAATCAAATGAGAGAAGAGGGCAAAGTAAGACCGCTGGAGAACCACTTAAGTTGGGGGAGTGGAAGACAGAAACAAAACGGGCAGAGGGAGAGGAAGGGGAACTCCAGGAAAGGACCAGCGAGGATCGATCAAGCTTCGAGTGGCTCCTGTTTCCTTGCAGGCAGCAGAACTCTCTCGAGAGACAGAAAGGAACAAACTACCGCGCCTTCTGCTGCTCTGGTCCCTTGTAGGAAGCTGCTAGGATCTTCAGCTTCTGCCATTTCCCAGGATATGACACCTCTAGCTGCAAAGCCGATATTTATAAAGAGGGAGCAGAACACATGGCGTACAAAAGCATGTGTAGCCATGATGACTTTAACCAAAATCCATGAAAGAAACAACAGGTCTGCAGGACCTGGAGGCTAATACCTGCACAGGTTCCAATTAGCCACTTTTTTCTTTTACTCAGCTCCAGGCTATTTTCCTCATAAGCTTATTCTTTGCCTATGGTGAAACCAGTCCTGAATTCCCCCTAGACTTTGATCCAAGGTGGAGCAAATATGGTTTTGCTTCTAATTTCTAATTAATTCATTATAATAGTATGCGGAAAGGGCTCTGTTGGCAGTGTGTGCAGTGCAGCCTCCACTTTTGAACTTGACCTTATTTGGTTAGTTTCATTGTGCTTTTGACTCATACCTGAGGCAAAAGCAGGCAAAACATTCACAATTCTTCCTGCTTTCTCTCCTTTTGCCAGTGTATCCACAAGGTTTGATAACCTGCAGCTGTTTTCATTAATTGCTGACTAATCTAGATGCATTTCCTCCCCTCGGATTCAGCAGATAGCTCCTCTGAATACCCTCCTAAGCAGTACTCCCCAGAAACAAATGCTGCCTTGGCTGGTATGGCTCAGTGGATTGAGTGCCGGCTTGTGAACCCAAGGGTCATGGGTTTGAATCCTGGTCAGGGCACATGCCTGGGTTGTAGGCCAGGCCCCCAGTCAGGGGTGTGTGAGAGGTAGCCACACATTGATATTTCTCTCCCTCTCCTCCTCCCTCCCTTCCCCTCTCTCTAAAAATAAATAAACAAATCTTAAAAAAAGAAACAAATGCTGCTGATAAGCGAAGATGAAGATGAGGAGAACGGAGCTCTGAGATGACCTGACCTCCTAGAGTGTGGGGAGCTGGGGATGGAGGCCACGGGCCCTGGATGGAAGAGTGACAGTGAGGAAAGGGGTGCAGAAAGGGCAGGCTGGTCTTTTGTGGACTTTAACTGCAGTGACGTATGTAATTCTGATACGCATCAGGCCAGAAAGATGGGATAAAGATAATTACAGTATACTTGGACGATTGCATTTTGACACCAGCAAAAAAACCCCCCAAACATACAAAATATAAATATTTGTTTACCCTAATAATGTACTGTATGTTAAGTCAGTCACACAAATTAGCACAGTTATAGCCCCAGAACCTGGAATTAAGCAGCCTGGATTAACCCTGCTAGGGGATGTTATTAAAATTTCAAAGCACCTGGTCAGATATTTCTTGTGACAATATGTACATATCCTTTTTGTCAAGGGTGAAAGTGAGAGAGATTAGTAATATTTCTATTATTTCCATTTAACCTTTCACCTTATATAAATCATTAAAATCATATCAAAGATACATTTTTAATTAATCTTGGATACAGTTTTTAATAATTTTGTCTCACATCAAGTGGCACAACCAATTTATAGATTATTTAATCCCTTGATTTAAATAATCTGTCACTTAGAAATGTCCAAGAAATATTAAAGTCAATATATTTTGAAGTAATTACTGTTGATTGAGGCGATATTAATTTACTCATCTAGAAGCATTAACAATGTTACTAGTTTCAAAGTATAAATTTGATTATCTTTTTAGGTAATAATGAAGTACAAATTCTATGAGTTTATAAATTTAAATCTTTTCAATCTAACTTCTTTCTACTACTCTAAAAATGCTACCGAGTAAATTTGGAACCGTTTTACCTCCAAAAACTAAACAAACTAAAACCTAGGTGATTAAGAAAAAAACATTTGACTGCCAGAGATGATTCTGAAACTATGTCAAATTTTAATGGATTATTAAACAAATGCTCAGGTGAAGAAAATTTCAAGAGAGATTTTCTGACGGCAGACTCTACTAAGACTAATGGGATACAACCATCCTCATTAATCAGGGCTTTTTGACTAGATTTTTGTATTTAAAAATTGCGACATTTATGCAATGCCCTGACCCAAGCCACGTGCTGCCCTGCCTTGGGAGGGTGACTGGCAGGGCCTCTTCCCTGCGGCTCTCAGTCTCTCTGGTTCTGAGTCAGGGCTTCATGGCCGAGCTGCCACACCAGGTTTCCAGTTCAACTCAACTAAATCACAATCACATTATTCAACACGCATTGTGCCAGGGCCTGAAGGGAATGCAAGAATACATAAGGCAAGGCGTCTAGAACACTGTAATTAAATTTTATCTATACTTTTGTATTTCTTGTCTTTGCAGGCATGGTGACATCACCACCCGGATAGCATAGCACCTTTTGCCACTTCAACTGAAGGTCAGAAATTTGGCTTTTGTAGGCTTCAACCACAATCACCGTACAGACCTGCTCCACACCCATTCGCCTCCCCCTTTAAAAATATTCCTCGCTGTCATCGAGAGTTCCCAGAACCAAGTGTCCCCCGTTATCTCAGGTTACCACCTAGTTCTTGCTAACCTGATCCTTAATCCAACATGAGTTCCATGCTGACGGTTTTCAAATTATGCCTCATAAATCATCATTTTGGTATTTAAAACCATCTGTGTTTCTCCATGACATGTAGTTCAAAGTTTTAAATATTTAAATATGACAAAATTCCCTCACTTATTATGGACCCAGTGTTGGTAAAAAAAAAATCTGATAAGTCACAAAAGTTTGAGGAAAAAAGCAGAGAAGACAGAACATGTTGGGATGAGGACGATTTTAATTACATGGCCCTTTATTTAAGGAAGAGAAAATTGAATGTCAAAATAGAAAAATGACATGTCCAATATCACAACATTGGTGTCAGAGTGAATGGTGTTGGAGTGAAGTCTGTAATAGAGATTTTATTCTTCCTGATACAGAGAAATAGAGAATAAGTAAAGTAGAAATATGATACTCTAATGTAAAAAACAACAACAACAACAAAAAAAAAACCCTCAGTTACCTGGCCTAATTTTTCTTGGGGATTCAAAGTCATATTTACTAACAAATTTGGTCACAACTGGACATAGGTGATTCTGCTTTCTTGGTTGTAACATCTCAGTTTTTCAACTCTGCCAACAGTGAATCAGATAAGAAAGGGAGGGAGAACTAGTCCTGAATCAAACTGAGAAGGAATGAAAACCAAGCTGGGAAACTAAACTCATTTAATAAACAAATAGTGACTGGTTATTAGGTGCTATCCACCATGCTAGGCAGAAGCCAGACGTGGTCCTTGTCCCCAGTCTCACACGCAATTTTAGGGAATAAAAGCTATAAGCTACAGAGGGCCTCTCTAGGGGAATAAGATGCTATGGGATGGCCATTTTCAAGGCTCTAAAGACTTTTTCCTTTAATTTCCAGACATATGCATACAGGAAGTGTGTCTAGCACCTTGTTGGATAGAGTTAGTTGGGTGGATAACCGCAAGGTGCTGTAAAATGGCATAAAAACTTACTCTCTGTGTCCCCACTACATTTAAATGATGATTACAGTGGAGCCTTGCTAGACTTTGACCCCTAGGCCCCATGATGGGTGACACTTTACCTTTCATCTGTGACTTAGAGGATAAACTTGATTTATGATAAATTTGATGACCTATCATATGATGCTACAGAAAATTTAACAATTTGATGTTTAATGATCAGTAGATTGTTTCTAGCAAAACCTAGGTTTTGTATAACTATTTGCTTTTACTGTTCCTTTTACATAAATACACACACATACACACACATATAGACATAATTAAACACAGATATTTCCTGGAAAAGAAATAACATTATCATCCCCCCCAAAAATAGGAAGTACAGGCAAGGAAAAAGTTAGCCTCTTACCAGCAGGGACACGATCCACCATCAGAGGACCAGGCCACATACTGTATTATATGGCACCTGGTTTGCTCAGCTTCTAGGAGTTAATAGTCTCATCTCTTTCAGGATAAAAACTGTTTAAATAAAGTCAAAGATTTTCCCCAAGTTCCTTAAGAGTTATAAGCCTTCAACGTGCATTGATTTATAAACATTATTACTGTTTTTTAGGGTATTAAAATTTTTTCCAATCATGTTATAATCTCTTATTTAATCACTATCATTCATTCATTAAATAAACATTTTGGGTGTCTACTGTGTATGACCCAGGAATCACTCAGGGTACTAAGGATTCAATACTTTAGAAAAAGAAAAATCCCTGCCTTCGTGGAACTTACAGTCTACTAGGGAGACACATAAAGACACAAAATTTTTTAAAAGGGAAACATACAACCTGTTAAATAAGCCAAAATTTAATGAAAAAAATAAAGCAGCAAACAAAACAGGGAGTGTTTTAGTTTGGGCAGAAAAGTGGGGGTTGTGATTTTAAACCAATTGGCCAAAGAAGCTGACATGAGAAAAAATGGCATTTAGGTAAACACCTAACCATGGAAGTGAGGGGGAAAACCTCACAGACATTCGGGGGAAGAGCTTTTCAGCAGAGGAAACAGCAAGTACAAAGGCCCTGAGGTAGGCACAAGCCCCGGTGTCCCAGGGAGTGAAGAGGAGGCTAGTATGTGAATGAGGGCAATGGAAAATTAGACAAGTAACAGGGACTATGTACGAGTTAGAAGAGTAATCAAATGAATCAACGGATTATCGGCCAGGGAGCTGGAAGTCTGCTTATGAGACAGGGTAGCACTAGGAACTAGAGAATCAGGAATAGTGGGTGTGGAGATGAGCATGGGACAGGAGTTCATGGAGGCAGGAATGCTAGGGATCAGAACAGAAGCCCAACATGCGATTTTTTAGGCAAGGAGGGAGATGAAGAAGTAGGCGTCCGAGATGCGAGAATCCAGTTAAAAAGAAGGTACTGACTGCCTCCCACACTGACCCCCGCCCCCAAACACAGCCAGGAGAACATGAATGGCCCCTCTGAGGCAGGTTTGGCAGCTGGCATTCTCTCATAGCTGGAATAAATATTAGTAATTTTGTTGAGTTCAAATGATAGCCCCCAAAGTCTGTGCTATTAGTGACTGGGTATTTCTAGGGGGAATAAAAAAGACCAAAAGAAAAATAATAATAAGGAACTACATATACAGATACCTCAGGATAGAGAGGCATATATAGTCTGTGATCTCGGCTCCCTATAATTTCTTGGGAGTAAACAGTAATATGAACTACATATTTATATAGTTTTAACTTTTTTTACCCATTTTACATCTGCTATCACCTGATTAAAGGTCTTTAGATGTTGCACTGGGGCAGATCCAAACTAGGGAATCACCTTTTAAAGTAAAAGATTCAATCCCTCCCTTCCCTCCCACCCTGCTCCTCTTCTGAAACCTTTCTGAGTGTGGGAGTGACCCTTGAAGGAGGGGAGGGGCGGGCAGGACCTGTACAGTTGGGAGCTAGAAGTGCAACCCAGCTGGGGCAGCAGCGAAACTAGTGGCTCTGGGAAGGAGGTGGGTGGAAGCCGACCTGGGGGAGGAATGGACTCAGGAGTCCCCCGTCTGAATTCCCGTGAAAAAGAAGCTGCGAGGAGGCCAGTAAACTCCCGCACCGGCACTTTGCTACAGTGAAGCAGCTCCTGGACTAGTGGAAGGCCAAGGGGTTGGGCTAGGGGTGGGCTGGGCCGGCAGTGGTCCCTTACTCTTTAGATTTATCCGAGCTGTGTGCCGAGTTGATACGATGCACCTCTTTCTTCTTAGTTTGTTTGGAGGTCATGGCAAAGGCGACCCACTCTGGGCTCCCCTAGGACTGGGAAAAGTGTCCCGGACCCAGGCTCCGCGTCTGCCGTTGCCGGGAGACCGCGGCGCGCGTCTTGCGGACGTCAGGGCAGTTCCGAGACTGCGCGGGCGCAAACGCCAGGACTGGGTCTCGCATCCAGGTGCAACCCCACCGCTTGGGTGTCTGCGGAGGAATCCGGGTTTGACAGTAGGATTAATGGGCAGCTCTGATAAATCGGAGTTCTACCGGGTCTATGCTGGGACTCTGATCTTTGGAACCATGGACATATATGTATGGACTCTCTCTTGGATTTTCAGCTATTTAAAGACGAATGTTATGCGAGGTTCCCTCTCCCCAGGTCTTCTCTCCGCTGAACAAGTTTCTTCCATGATAACTAAAGACACATCATGGGAACATCGAATTTGCCAGTGGTTTGAATATAGTCGTTGCAAGGGGATGCCTGCAGAGAAAGCAAGACCGTGACACCCTGAGTCGCTGCAGGTTTGATGTCCATGATTAAACAGACCCGGTGACTTCCTTGGTCATATGGAAGAGTAAATCCAAGTCATGGAATCAAGGGGCCCTTGAGACATTCACATGAAAAGACACAGGAGCCAAATGACACGGTCCGAGCAAACCAAGACCTAATGAGCTCCAGCTTAAAGCTCAGCCAACTCGTGTGTACTTGTCAGTTATCTCACCGCGGCCGAGTGCTTCCTTTTGAGTCCTGTTTATTCGTTTGTAAACAGGAGATACGCCTAACTCGCCGTTTTGGTTTCTGGATAAATAAGATATATGTAAAGTGTTTAGCACACGACGAAAGCCCAGCAAATGGGGGCCCCCGTTTCAGCGATGCCAGCACCCATGTCTTCAGGGAACAGGCAAATGAAATGAATAGATGATGGTGAGTAATGCTTAGTCTGGGAAGATCTTGAAAACTCATTAAAACAAAACAAAATACGTTCTGGCCCAACACAATCTCCCTTCGGAGAGATTTGACCACACGCACAAAAGCCTGAGGTTCAGAATCCATGCCACTAATTGGCCTCTCCCATCAGCCTAGACATAAATAAACATATTCAAATAAAGAAATACCGTGCTCTTGGGACTGAGCCACGCTCAGAGGCCCAATTCTACAGGGGAGAAGCAGCTTCCTGCAAAGCAAATCTTTCAACTTGGCGAATGAATGTCCCACCCTCTCTGCTCAGCAGAGCCTTTGTTTGCTTGGACCATGCCAGTGCGATTGTTATTGGTAGTTACCCAGATGACAATCAGACAGCAGCTTTATTGTATCTCTTTCTTTCCTTTAACTTTATTGTATTACACACAATGTCAGTGCTAGTGTTACAATGGAAGAAGTAGCCTACAAACATCTATATATATGAAGACAATGAAGATATCTTGAGGTCTCTACCTTGTTTAATCCAGGATTGCAATTTCCAGAGAAATCTCCTGAATGAAATAAAAGGACCAAAATCTGAGCAAATGCCAGTTAAGTCAAAAACTTATCACAGTGATTAAATGCATAGCCATAAGCATATGTAAAGACAACTGGGTAAAACTAGCACAATTTTAAGCAACCAACCCATGAACAGGTGAGTTTTACCATGAGCCAGGCCATTCTTGAAGCCACAGTTAATGATTATAAGATGCCAAGACATTGGAGAAGTCTTAGAAATCAAATGATCAGCAGCTCACCCATATTTTACAGGTAAGGACCTCCAGACCAAGAGAGGTATTTTGGCAAAAGTTGTATAGCTACTTAGTAGAGGTTTGGATGAGAGGCATTAGAGGGAAAAACTCCAGTGTAGGCCAACACAGCATTATTATACTTGAGACTGCTCTCTCATATTAGGATAAAAAAACAAGGGAGTTGACATAAGATGGAAAGAGATACTAAAAGTGTTTTCAAAAGTTATAAAGTACTTAGTAATTTTTTCCCTAGTCTGTCTCTTTCTCTTTTTTGTTTTTACCCATCCTCCCACCCCCTACTCCCCTCTGGCAACCACCAGCTTGTTCTGTATATATATCGGTCTATTTCTATTTTATTTAATTAATTCATTTTTTAGATTCCACGTGAAAGTGAAATCATACAGTATTTGTCTTTGTCTGACTTATTTCACTTAGCGCCATACTCTTTGGTTCCATCCGTGTGGTCACAAGTGACAACATTTCATTCATATTTTATGGCTGAATAATTTTCCATTGTATGTATACCACATCTTCTTTATTCATCCACCAATGGATATCTAGTGGTTTCCATACCTTTGCCATTGTAAATAATGCTGCAATAAACATACAGGTGCATATATCTTTTGAATTGGTGTTTTCCCCAGAAAAATATCCAGAAGTAGAAGTGCTGAGACATATGGCAGCTCTATTTTTAATTTTTTGAGCAACCTCCACACGGTTTTCCATTCTGGCTGCACCAATTTAACAGTTCCTATTAATTACAGTCTTACTAATTTCTCATGCCATGTTCTTTTGCTTTTATTATGTTATATATGCAGCATGCATAAATGGAATTTCTTTTCTTTATGGAATTAAACACTGGTCAAGCCATAATTCTAAGAGGCAAATATGTTCCTCAATAAACCTTAAGTTTATTTATTTGTATGGATGGTATTTGTATGTGACAATGTGAAAAAGACAACTGGTCCTACATCTAGATTTAAAAAAAAATCTCTTATTCTTAAGTGTTGATACTAACAATGTTCCATGTTATTTTGAAATGTTAATAATAGCTGTGATTTATTGAGTTCCTGCTACATTCTAGGCTTAGGAAGGGGTTCTAGCTCCTTCAAGCATAGGCTTTAGAGATATACGTGAATGTAAATACTGACTCTTACCCTAAGTAAGTTTTTTCAGCTCTCTGGATTCCTTTTTCATCATTTGTGGAAAGGGAAGAATAGTACTTACCTTAAATGTTGTGCTTGTAACATAATAAGCACTCAAAAAATGATAGCTAATGTTATCATTACTTCACAGGTAAAAATCCTGAAGTGCAGACAGGTCAGGGGCTTGCCGGGCATGGGGCAGGTGGCCAGATTAAATCTGGGGCAGATTGATTATATGCCGGAGCAGCCTGACTGTGCAGCCTTTGCTTTCTGCAGATATCCAGACTGACTGTCCTTGCTGTGACTCAGAGTTGTTCCTGAGCTCAGCGACTGCAGATGACTGCCCTGTGACTCAGCTTAGGGACTTCCAAGTTCTCTAGTTGTTTAATAACTTTCAAAGCCTGAGAAACAAGGCTTATACTTCATCACCGCTGCTAAGGGGTGGAGCCTTTCTCCAATCTATACATAGTTTTTGAGGAAGAATTCTTTGGCTTCCATAACCCCTGCTCTGCAGGGAAGTGATTAGAAATGCTCACTTCCCCTTGCCAGCAAAAATGGGCCGGGCAGGGCTCTCTCACTCTCCATGGCTTGGGGACTGCCGGCATGGGGAAGTGAAGTCCGGTAAGCCACTTCTCCACCGCCTTTTGGGAGTCCGAGATGACTGGGACTGGGCAGGGGAAAGGGCAGCGGGGAGGGCAGGGAGAGGGGAAGCACTTCTGTTTCTTAAAGCCAGAGTTCCAAGTAGCTTCAAACACTTGGACCCGCAGTTAGAGGAAATTATTCTAAATGGTGCTGCTCAACCACCTGTTTGCAATTAGGTCAATTAAAAGACTGCCTAGAATTTAACCAACCAAATGAGAAAGCTTGAAGTCTACATGTACCGTTACTTTTGCCCTGGCCCTTTCCATTCACTAGACGCTAAAGGGTCTTAGAGCAGGGCCTGGTTCTCCTTCTCACCAAATTCAGTTCAAACTTTGCACACTCCTTCAACATCCAATAGTCAGAGCTCATGTTTATTGAGCACTTGCTATGTGCCTGGCACTCGACTAAGCTTTTTTTTCTGTGTTAACTCACTCGATCCTTTTAAAAACACCCTAGGAGTTTGTTATTATTACAATCTCTCTTTTGTAAATAAGGAAACAGGCAGAGAGGTTAAATTAAATTAGCGAGGATTCAAGCCCACGAAGTGGGGTGCCAGACCCATCCTGTTTATACCCTAATAGTATTCTGCCTTCCCTCAGTGATCACCATCCCCTGAGATGTTACAGTCAGCCTGTTTTATAGAGAAGGGGAGTGAGCTTTAATACAGGCATGACAGCTTGTCCAAAGTCCAAGCACAGAGGGAGTGGAGCCGGGATGCCAAGGCGAACAGTCTGGCTTCAGCATGCACACGTATTGTATTGTATTGTATTGTGTTGTTTTTTTTTTATTATTATAAGAACATGTAACACAAGATCTACCCTCTTGACAAACTTTTGAGTATATAATATTGTCAATTGTAAGTATGAAGTTGTATAACAGATTCTAGAACATAGGCACTTTGCATAACTAAAATTTTATACCTGCGAACACCCTTAAGCTCATTGCTGCACTGCCTCTTTCGAACAAGTGAGAGTACAGAAAAGTGTTTACTATATGTCATTAAGAATATTATTATAAATTGCCACTTAGTTTTGTCCCCTAATGTTCAGTCTCTGCAGAATCCATTAGTAATGGAGGCTTTGGATCCTGCAGATATGAAACCAATTGTCCCAGCCAGAGAAAGATTCATTATTTTGGGCAACTCTTAACTTATAATGTAAATATTTTTGAAAGGAAATTCTGAGTAAAGAGTCTTAATAATGGGATAATAAGGAAATAAAGTATTTCATGACATTAGCTTAAAAATAATTTCCACTTTCTTAAGCTACATAAGTACGAACCGATAGTTTTCCTGACTGTGATAAAACACTTCCTCAGGGCGCAAACTAACCTGCATTTGTATGTGTAGTGTTACAATCACCCATGCAGTGGATGCAGTGGCACTAATCCAGAACCCCGCTTCTAGACAAAGGCACTCATTCCGCCATGAGAGGAAGACACTTCACTCAACCCATGGTCATGCTTTTTCCATTGACAGCCTCCTGCATCTCACTAGGGACATAACTGGGCCAACTCTGAAAGGTCATTTTCTTTCCAGATCTCCCTTGTTATTGGTGGAGACATCTGGTGCAACATTGCCACTTAACTGCTCCTTCTGTCCAATCCTGCTTGCCTTACACTCTTCGAGACGTTACAGAGAGCACTGTACATTCAAATCTCAGTGTTACGATCTGTTTTCTGGGAACAGGCCTAGAATAGTTAATATCAGGGATGACTGCAGGAAGCCGAACCTAAAATGAGATTTGGGAAGCTTTCTGCTTCCAAACTGGATGAAACAACAAGGAGTGAATTTAGCCTTTCATACACAGTGACTAACAAACTAAATGAGATCTAGAAAGACTGTGGTTAATAGGCAATAAAAGGCAGTGATCTCTGAGAGGAGGAAAGCAGAAAAGGTGGGCTTTACAGTTGCCCCAGCTTACTGTGTGGCTCTGGCGGGGGCAGGGGGACACAGGCAGAGCCTGCCAGTGTCCCTGATTCAGGGAGATGGAGATGGAGTCCAGGGAGGGCAGGCAGCTCAAGTTCCCAGAGCAGAGTACGTGGACGGGACAGTAGCAGAGAGGGGACACACACCCTCATTGCCCACCTGTGTGCTGATGGCACATGCACATGAGGAAATGCCCTGAGGCCACAGACAGGACCTCATTAAGGACCTCAGAAAATATTCAAAGGAGCGACTTTTCTGAGCTCACGTGGGCCTGTTCCCACTGGCTTGGCTGGGAAAACCTCATAATTCACAGAAGGTGGGGTGTGGAGTTTTGCCCCCTCGGTAGCAGCAAAAGTCTCATCCTACGAAATACTTCACTGGTCTCATTTAACAAACCTTAAAACCAGGACCTGAACTGATCAAACTATTTCCAAGTAAGTTAATAGCTTCTCTGAACAAACCTTAAGAATATTTATAGGAATACAAAAATAGCCAGCACCCAAAGAAGTAAAACTCAAAATGGATGTTATCCTAAAAATTACTACACATAAAAAGAAATAGAAGAATATGACCCATTAAAAGAAAAAGAAATTAACAAACTGAAAATGACTCAAAAAACGTGGATGGTGGAGTTAGCATACAGGACATTAAAATAGTCATAACTGTATGCCATACGTCTAAGAAGCTGGAGAAAGATTGAATATGTCATTCATCTTAAAAACATCTAAAACTGCAAATACAATGTGGATGTTGAAAAAAAGTGCACGAGATGGAAATAATGGCAGATTAGGCATTCCAGAAATCCAGAGTAGGAAATTTGAAAACACAGCAATAGAAACAATTTTTAAATGAAACAGAGATAAAAAAGACTTAGAAAAGAAGAATAGAGCTGAAAGGAACTATGAAACAACTTCATATGGGCTGATATATGTGCCGCTGGGGTCCCGGACAGACAGGGAAGGTGGGCAGCGGGGAGAGGAAGATACAGAAAACTATATGGAAAAATAATGATTGAACTTCTTCCAAGTTTTATGAAACTATAAATTCTGGAAACTCAATAAGCCCTGAGACCAATAAACATGGAAAAATTACACCCAAGGATGTTCATAATCAAATTCATTAAAATCACAGTTAAGGGGAAAATCTTAAAATAGAGTTTCAGGACTGACCCGCAGGTAATGAGGAGTCTGTTACTGTGGATGGGCAGAGCGTTGGCGGCCCTGCCCTGAGCTCGGGTCCAGCTTTGACCTGTGGGAGATGGTGTGCTGACAGGTATGACTCAGGCCTGTGACAGTTTGGGGAAAATAGTTATTATAACGAAACTGGAAGCCTGTTGCCATCTTTAAAATATCAAGTCTGGTTACAATAACTTTTAATGACCTATTACATTTATCACTTATGCCATTTCTGGGTCACTTTCAGTTGATTTGTATTTTTCCCTTCTCGTGAAGGTATTTTTCTACGTATCTGCTACATTATTTATTAGCTGAAAGATATTATGAATTTTATCTTGTATGATGTCGGTATCAAATACTATGAATAATGATATTTGTTTCTTTTGTAAACTGCACCCGAATGGTATTTACCTGGAAGTTTAATTTATCTGGAGATTTAATTGTGTGCATTGGGTATTCTTAAGTGGATTAAGAAGGTTTGATTCCTGCCCCTGAAGAACTCACAATCTTGTGAGACAGACAGAAACTAGAACTGATACAAAACAATGCAGTGATTTCTATAGAAAAGATGTGAATCCAGCCCTCTGGAAGCCCCATGCAAGGATATCCAAGGGCATGTCAGCACATTTGCCTGGAAACAAGTATCTAGCTGAGGTCAAGGACACATAGCACGGGATGAATACACGGTGAGGGGGTGGGAGTGACAATGCAGACTGGGACTATAGAGCAGCCTTAGGTGACTGGCTGGACAGCGAGGCAGCTGGTGCTCTGAGAGGCTTAGGAAAGAGTGAAAGAGGAGAGGGAAGAACACTCAGACAAATAGCCTCACCTTGTCACCTGTGCACAGAAATGCCACCAAATTGATTGGTGCAGGATAATAAAGGCTACTCTGGAGATGACATAGCATGACAGTGCAGGATAATAAAGGCTCCTCTGGAGATGGCATAGCATGATTTTAATGGCATGTAGACTTGGGCTTCAACCATCACATACTGGAAGTATGTTAGGCAAGCTACTGAGACGCTCTGACCCTCACTGTACTCACCTAAAAAATGGCCATGACTAGTTATTGTGATCATTGATTGAGACACATTTTAAAAATAAAGCAAAGTGAAACAGCAGAGCCACGGTCCTACAAAACACTACTGTTTATCCATATGGAAGTTCTAAAATAGCTTGGCAGTATCTGCCGCTGTGAAGAATGGACTAACAGAATTTTGTGTGATAGTGACCTATGAGGGCTCCAAAATTTCTTTTTTTAAATTTTGGAGGGTAAAAAAAAAAACTTTGAACTATAATTTTAAAGCTTGAGCATTACAAGGGAAAAAATGGGTTCTTGTTGATAATAAAGTTTATGTTTTCTCCAAAAAACCTTCACTTTGCATACCTGGTTAAGGTCATTGAAAGTTGTGCTCTGTCAACTTAATTTCTAGTAAATCTCTACATCTGTGAAGCTTGTTCAATGTTTTATGCATTTGTATTTCATGTACATGTTATGCATGTTATTTATACAAGAATAATTAACATTTATAAATATATCCTAGCCTTTAAAAAGGCAGACCTTAAAATTAAACAAAAGTATGGTGCAGGGGGAAAGTTTAAAATACTCTTATTATAAAAGTATTAACTTTACAACTATAAAAGTAAAAAGACAAGTAAAAAAATCTCTACACCTATCTTCCAGAAACAATCTCCAATATCATTTGGATGTACAGAGACTTCTCATTGTGCACACAACCATTGTGTAACACTGATTTATGCTATTCTATTTTTTTCAGTTAGCTATGCTGCCAACATTTACCCGTGTCATTTAATGACTTTCAATAGCCATGTAGAAGGCCATCACTTGAATATACTTAATCAGCACCTTGTTGTCTTGTGGCTGACCATTTAGGTTAATAAGAGTAACACTGATAAGGATAGCAGGCTGAGGAAATACAGTGCAGTGGACACGAACAAGCATGGGGGCTGGAGGGCTGGGCTCTGTGGACAGCTCCAAGAGATCTTGGATAAGTCGTGTCACCTCTCTGAGTTCCCAGGTAACTGTCTGGCAGAACTAGGTGAAGTTCAGATCCCCGTTAGTGCAAACACAAACAGACACTAGACTTCCAAGATTAAAAATCACTTCAGTGGCGAGCTGAGGCCTTAGCAGAGTGCTTCAGGGGAGAACTCTGACCAACCTGAAGACAGCATAAGGCCCCACACGTTGTGGGTTGTTCGCAGAATGAAAGCAGCAGGAAGTGAGCCTTTGCACTGGGATGGATACAAAAACATCACACACTCCTGACCATGCCGGCCCTTTCCTCTCCCCTGCAGGCTCAGGGGGGCTGTCATCCAGCTTCTAGACTCCAAGCACAGGGTCCACAACTGGAGGATGTTGCAGGTATGATTGGGCACTTGACAGTGTTTGCATTTGTAAATATTTTAGCTTTATTAACAAGTTTTTGACAAACACAATTTTAAAAAGCACGTTAATTTAAAGATAACTTATTTAAATTAAATTTACTTCATTGGGTCTTTTTTTTAATGGAGCTAAAGTTAAAGACTGGAAGAGGAAGAAAAGCATTGGTTAATAAAAGTTCTGTTTAATAAGTAGATTTGCTCCTTCTTTCACTTAAGAAATATTTATTGAACATCTACTACGTCCCAGTCCCAGTGTGTGGGACATAAAACAGACAAAGACCTAGACCTCATGAACTTATACTCTAGGTGAGAGAGACCAACAATAAACATACTCATTATATGTTATGTTGTGACAGTATGTCAGATGACACTTATCACTAAGCAAGAAAAAGAAATTAGGATAAAGAAAATGGACATGTGAAAGCTAGGGAGGAAGTTGATATTTTACATGGAGGATACAGGAATGGCCACTCTGAAAATGACTCTGAAGAGAGAGACCTGCTGTGTAAGAGACCAAGCCATGCAGGCCTCTGAGGGGAGAGTATTTCAGGCAAAGCCAGTAGCAAGTACTTTCCGAGGTGAGAGGGTGTGGTGTGTCCTATGCCACCATGAGCAGAACATACAAAGCAAGGAGAAAAGCTGTGAAACATGAGGGAAGAGAGACGGCGAGTGGCAGATCCTCTGGACCGCTCTGAGGAGCATCGCCCTTGTTTGGAGTCAGATGGAATCAATGAGAAGACTGGGGACAGAGAAGCAGCATGATCTGATTTAGGCTTTAGAAAAGAGCAATCTTTTTGGATGCTTTGTTGAAAATAGACATGGGTGGGTATTGAGGGGTGAGGAGGGCAAAAGCTTGGGAAAAGTAGTTAAAATGCTATTGTGGCAATTCAGAGAAATGCGATATTACCTGCACTGCAGGAGTGTATTGCACACTGGTGAGAGTGATCTGATCCTCAGTGAATTTGAAGGCATAGACACAAAACGTGGATAGATTGATAAGGAGTATGAGATAGAGGGGGAATAAAGGACGACAGTAAGGATTTTGATCTGAGCAACTAAAAAATGGGGCTGCCATCCACTGAAATGAGAAATTTAGAGCAGTAGATTTTGAAAGAAAATGAGGAGCTCAGGTTTGCGCATGCTCAGTTTGGGTTGCCCATGGGAAACACAAGCAGAGTGTTCACAGAGGCAGATATATGAACCTGGACTTCAGGGGACTGGTCTGAACTAGAGGTTGAAATTTGGGTCATCATCATAAGATGAATTTCCTGAATTACTTTACTATGCCATAAAAATACTTTTAATATTACTGGAATGTATCAGGAAAAACTCAATTAGGCCAGAAAATAATTAATAAGGATGTATATTTGAGTCTTCCTGAAAGAAAAGTCATGCAGGTAATTATTTAAGTCAATCCATGCTGCTTAGATGAAATTTCACGTTAGAACATTGTCTTATATTCTTTTAGATGATTGTTCTACCTTATGAAAAACATTGCTTTACTGTTCTCCCTCTACACAGAGCCATTGTTGACTTAAGTGAAGTTTGTACCAGGAGGGACTAAGTTGTCATGTGCAAACATTGTGTTTTGGAGCTGGAATGTTCTTAATCACCCTGTTTAATCTATGTTATATAGAGAGAGGGAAAAGCAGAAGTTCAAAAGGCAAACCGAGTTCACAAAGTCATTCAGCTCCTATACTTATTAATTATTTATGGAATATAGCAAATATTTACTGAGCACTAGGTGCTGGGGATGTCCGAAGGGTTGACTACAAAATGGCCAACAATAAAAACATGGAATTTACCTTCCCTTGAGGGAGAGCTAGAAACAAACAAATGTACAAATGTACACTATGTCACATAATTGATAATTTCCGTGATGAAAAATGAATCAGGATAAGATTGGGTGATAAGTAACTTATCATTCAAATTGGGACAATTTTTAGAGTAAAAAGAGTTGAATGCTGGATGGGATGTCAGGTCAGCAGGCATAAGCTGGCGTTGGACTAAGGAAAAGGTAAAGTCACCCAGATAAATCTCATCAGGAGTACAGAGATGGGGAGTCAGGTTTACTTCACATGAAGTGGTCAGGAGTAACGTGATGGTGGCATCTAAGGAGAGCCCGAAAGGCAGCAAAGGAAGGAGATGTGCATATGTTTGCAGGCGACTGTTGCAGGCAAAGGAAACAATGAAAATTCTCTGAGGAGGGAGGCATGTGGAGAAACTGCAAGGAGGTCAGTGTGGTCGCTAGAGAGGAAACAAGGGGAGGAATTTGTTGTAGGTGATGAGGCAGGATGATGGAGGAATTTTTAGGCTGCTAGAATTATTTTGTTTTACTATGCTTAATAAAAGAAGCCATTTGTTACTGTGAAACAAAGAGTGACATTATCTAACTTTCACTTTAGTAATAATCATCCGGCTGCCCTAATGAAAATATATTGAGGTGGGGAGCTTAAGAACAGTACCATTTATAATGTTATCAAGAAAAAAATAGTAATAAATTTAATGAAAGCCATACATGGTTTCTACCTGAAAATTGAATTGGTAAAATTAAAGAAGACCCAAATAAATGGAGAATATATCATATTCATAGGTTAGATGACTCAACATTATAAAAATGTCAATTTCCTTCTAAATTCTATAGAATCAGTATGTATTCATTCAAAACTATAACACATGTTTTTGGTATAAATTGACAACCTGGTACTGATGTTGATATAGAAATATCAGTGGCCTAGAATAATATTTTTTCAAATTTTAAATAGAGCCAATTGGAAGATTTGTTTTATTTCAATAATTGCTATAAATCCATAATTATTAATGACATGGAACATAAAAATAGATTAATAATCAAAACAGGAACTCCAGAAATATATACATATATAATGAAAGGTGGTAAATTTATTTTTTAAAAGGCATGACTTAAACTTAATGTGCATAGCAAAGACTGTGTGTGTTTTCAACATATAACACCATAAGGGCTGGATGTGTACATGGAAAAAACTATAACTTGATCAATACGTCATTCCATGTACAAAAATGAATTAAAGCTGGAATGTAGATATAAAAAAATTCAATCTAACAGGCTTCTTAAAGAAACTATTAAACAATATCTTTGCAAACTTGAGGTATTCAAATACTTTTTAGAGCACAGAAATCACTAACCATAGTACAAAATTTGATAAACTAAAAACTTATGTTCAAAAATAGTCATTATTAAGAAAATCAAAAGGTGAGCCTCAATGGGATAAATGCATTACTGTACATGTGTTTATGCAACCAAGCATATATATTTAGAATATATAAATATTTTTTAAAATTCAGTAGTAAATAGATAATGAACCATAAAAACTGGCACAAAATGCTGACATTCACAAAATAAGGTATATAAGTGGCCAATAAGCACCATCATTAGGGTAGTGTAAATTAAAATTCAATGCGACACAGTGCATAGATACAGATCTTCTACAGTGCTGAAATTTTAAAAATAAAACTATAATATATACTGGATTATTCTATGTCAACCTCACTAAACTGAGGATTATATTTCCCAGAATTTTATTTTCTGTTTTAAATTTGGCCAAAAGAGGTGCCTGCATATGATTTAGAACATATAAATGGAGCAGTGGCCATTACTCTCAAAGTTTGTTGGTCCCAGATTTAGTGCTGGAGTGATACAGCTGTGTCCACTGGGTCATCATATGATCTTACTTTGCCATGTTGTCCAACTCGTCACTCAGGCTGAAGATGAGAACAGTGGTCCCAGTTCTACAAACAGACTCTTGGCTGTGGGCCTACAAAAATGGCAACCTACACAAAAGCGACAACTTCCTATACCGCTCACCATGAACTTCCTCTTCTTGGTCCTACTGCAGTGACTGGATGTGCTTATTTCTCAGAATTCCCTCCAAGCTCAAACTTGTCTACCTGCACCAGTACTATAGGTGGGCTCATTAGTGACTCCTTTTCTGATCCTTCCACATCCTGTCCATTTATTCTATCTAGTCTCACTTCTGTGTATGGTCTAATTTCTATAATGAATTCTTTGTCCAGTAACATTCATGTTGGCTCTGCTTCCCTGACTAAGCCTTGATTACTATAGTTCTTCGCACCTCATCTGCATTTGGATCTGATTTACATAAAGATTCTCAACTCTGAGTCTGATGCCACGATTGAAATAAAACTTTTGGGAGTTCTGGAATGAGAATGGTTGTATTTTTCATGTGAAGGGAATAAAAATGATTTGCGGCCAAAGGGAAGATTGTGGTCGATTGCAAAAAGGCCTTAAATACTTTCTATCCCTGTAGCAATACTTCTTTCCAATGTGAACTTCCAGTTTTTCTCATTACAGGCAGAGTCTGTTTCTTCACTCATTAAATATGTTCTTGGCCCTGAGACTTTCTTTGGCTACTGGGACATTAGCAAACATGAACCAAGGAGGGAATTGGAAAGTGAAAATGTATTGGAGCTTGCTTCCTCTTGCATATTTTGTAACCCAGCTGCATTGTGGATGACTCCTCGCTAGACTGTGAAAACACAAAGCCAAGCCAAATATGCAAGTGAAGCTCTCCTAGACCATCCAGTTCCAATAAGCTGGCTGGAGCAGTGTCATTTTATGGCTCTAAGTTATGTAGACATTCATTATGAGGCAAAAATAAACCAATGCAAATATTCCATGTTGAGAGGCGGCCAACCAACTGCAACTCTAAGTGTCTGACAATGGGAAATAACTCTGGAAAACTATGTAGCAGTTTCTTATAAAGTTAAACCCACTGCTACCTTAATACGCAGCAATTCCAGAATTAGGCATTTACGTAAGACAAATGAAAACACATGTTCGCACAAAGATTTTTGCAAGAAAGTGCATAGCAGCTTTAGTCATCATAGCAAAGGTTGGAAATAACCTAACTGTCCATCAATAGGAGAACTAAAAAATGTGATCTCAGTGACAGCATTCAGAAGTAAAGGGGAAATGAACTATAAATACATACATGGATAAACCTTTAAAACATTAGTTTTGGTGGATGAAGCAAAATATAGAAGTGTTTACTATGCAATTCCATGTATATGAAGTTCCAGGAGAAATACACAAGGAAAGAGAAGGAAGGGAGAAATGGTACAGTTAGTCCCCCTTTTTCTTCCAGGGATACTTTCCAAGTGGGCGCCTGGAACCACAGATAGTAACAAACCTTATGCCTACTATTTTTTTTCTGTATGTACCTACCTATGATAAAATTTAATTTATAAAGTGGGCATCTTAAGAGATTAAAAACAGTAACCAATAATAAACTAGAATAGTTATATACCGTGATAAAATTCTGTGAACGTGGTCAGCGATGATGCCAGATGACAAAGTGCCCGTGTGATGAGACAAAGTGAGGTGAACGATGAAGGGGAGTGTTGTGACATAGTGTCAGGTGGCTCTTGATCTTTTGACAACAGGTCAGAAGGAGGATCACCTGCTTTGTTTGAACCCAGACCGTAAAGCCATGACCATGTCAATGGCTGGACGTCAGGGGCAGGCGATGTTGACGCTTGGGGGAATTTAATATTTTCGGACTGCAGTTGACTGTGGGTACCTGAAACCATGAAAGGCAAAACCATGGATAAGGGGGACCACTGTGTACGCAAAGGTGTGATTATAATGACAAACCATGAAATACAAGCTGGCAGTGAAGAGAAACTGAGGACACAGGAGGATCAATCGGAGGTAGATTCTACAAAATACAGGTCCTGTATGGGTCGACATGAGATAGAAGGAAAGGAGGTTTTAGTAGAGGTTTAAATGTTTGAAAGTGTCACCTTAGTTTTTAGTTTCTGCCTCTATGATTATTTTTCTTTTCTCTCCATAATATTTCTGCCATGGTTTATGTTCCTGCTAAAAATCAGTTAACTTCAGAGGCCTTAGTGAACAGAGCAGGCAAAAACACCTAAATCTAAAACAATGATCAGCTTTGGACTTCAGAGAAGTGTGGTCAAATAGTTTCCAGAATAAACAGGAGAATATACACAATTGCTAGAAGCATAATGATCAATAATAACAACAAAATAATTTAGTTTAAAAAAGCTTTCTTCTTCTTAAATATACTCATAAGCATATGATCACTTAATTTTGAAGAAGAGTCCTTCATGGTAAAAAAGGAAAAGAATGTTATCAATTTTTTTTTTTTTTTTTTTTTACTGATTTAGATATTGAGGAGAGAATGAGTTGGCAAGTTACTCAAAATTACAAAGCTAGTGGTTTTTGCTCAAAGCCATCTCCAGAGCCCGGGTCTGACTCCAAGTGTACAGTGACTCAATGGAACATGTTTTGTCAATCCACAGAAACATGTGCTGGGATTTAACTCAACTTTGGGATCTGAGGTAAAACCCAATGACCTAAAAGAGACCAACCAACTCAATTGCATACCACTACCAGTAATTTACGCTAACCAGATACTGAACAAAGACTCCAAAACTGTTCATCCTCCAAAACTGTGGAGGGCAGACTGATTTAAGACATGACCCCTGCCTGACCCCTGAACTGGACCAGGGCTAAAATGGGGAGGTTGCTTCCTGCAGCCAGTTAGACTGGTGGGAATGATGTCCATGCTGCCATAAATCAACGCCCCTCTCCCGCTTCCTGCTATGTGCCAGTTCTTGGAACAAGCCGTTGCCCTAACCTGGTCAAACATGCAGTATTTCGCATACCTGGCAGCCGTCATGTACTAGTACCCGTGACTATAGCCCCCTTTGTATAATTCTTGTTGGTGCCTGTCAAGTGGCATGGAATGCATCGTCTTTCAGTTGCCCGAGATGCCCCTCATGTGTAAGTTTCCCTTAATAAACTCTACTGATTACCTGGCTGGAGTGGCCACCTTTTTTCTTCAGCACGTCCCTGCTCTCTGGTTATAGAGGTAGATTTTCAGCCTCGGGATCTCTCCCTGAGTTTGTCTGTGCTAACAGAGACAAATTCTAATATTAACCCAACACATAATGATTTCTATTCACAGTTTACTGAATCTAAATTTTTTAGAGTAGCTGGGCTTATTGTCTTTTGGGGTGGCTTGTTTTTGTTTGTTTTAATTTATTTAAAGAATATATCAATGACAACATAAAATTCAATGAAAACCTAAATATTTAACTTCTTAACAGTTTTCTGTTCCCCTCATATATTAAAAATAAATAATAATCTTGACTGAGGTAAAGTTCTAAGGAAAAATCTTGACTCCCCACCTGAGGTTTAAAGAATTGATAGCGCTTTTGTTTTGCTAAATTGGAGGTGCTTTTAGACAAAAGTACCTTTTACATGTTTTTGTCTGGGACCCAGTGGGATATAAACGTGTTTGGGAAAAGAGCGAGTCTGAAGACAATCTTCTGAATGCCTGACACTCCCCCGAGGAGCTTGTGAGGAGACTGTTAAGTTGCAGGCACAGTTGTTGGTATAGATTAGATCGACTAGTTTTCTATTTATTCTGCCTAACTTTTAATATTGTTAACATACATCTTTATGCAAGATGATAATTTTATCTATTGCTGCATAACAAATCAGCCAAAGTGCAATAGCTTAAAACAAGCATTTATTATCCCTCATGGTTGTGTGTGTTGCTTGGGATTGCTTGGGTTGTTCTAGTCTGGAGATGTCACCTGGGGCCACAGTTACCGGTGGCTCCATTGGGCTGAAACATCCACAATGGCTCCCTCCCATGGCTGCACAGGAGGCTGGCAGCTGGCCGGGAGCTCAGCTGACCTAGTTGGCCACAACCCATGGCCCTTTGTGTCGCCTGGGCTTTTCACAGGATGACCGATATGTTCAGAGAGGCAGAGTTTTGGGAGTGAATGTTCTGACAGGGCAGAAGCAAAAGCTGCCTGTATGTCCTCGGGTCCTCGAAAGGGCTGAGCCTAGAATCACCACAATCTACGACTTATGCCATCACAGGGCTGGACCAGTTCAAGCTGAGGAGAAAATAAATTCTGACTCTCCAAGGAAGGAGTTAAAAAAACTGTGGCCATGTTTAATCCACCAAGACTTTTGTTAATAAATAGAGCTATGGATTCCATAAAAGTTTTTTTGGAGGAGAAACTACTGGGTCCAGCAGAAGTGATGCCTGCTTGAGCGTGGTTGGTAGGGTAATAATGTGGGTATGATAATTTATAGTTTCAATTTGAACATTTCACCTAAAAATGTCATATGGCGTGCTTGAGTGGGATACTGTTGTGTTACAGAGTTACATGCTTATGATTTTGTAATAAAAGGCTTTGTAATAAAAAAAATGGTGTTATTTGTGCCAGACCCTGTATATGTCTTACATTTCTTCAGTGTTTATCTCAACGGTACGTTAGTTACATGGCAAATAATGCCACATTTATAATCACACTGTAGCCCACGTTTTACATTCTTTTTTATTGGGGATTGTTTATTTCGTTCTATAGGGTACAACTTTAAAGACACAACTTTAGCAACTGTATTCGTCCCTTCATAGTAGGCTTTTGCCCCCATTTACATGTATGAAACTAAGGTCAGTACTGCTAGAATGAGTTTCGCATCATAAAGCAGAATCTCTCTACCACTAGTTCCTGTTTCCCCTTTCCCGTCATACACACTGAGCATTAAATGTGAACCTGGATGACCTCTTTTATTATTTATTCTGAATTTCTAGCTTCTGCATGGTAAAATTATAACTGTGTGGGAAGCAATTTCTGTTCAGTTTAAGATCTGTTGAAGTCATTCAAGTAACTTGCCCATAGCAACAGAAAGAAGCTGCGGTGTCACACTTGCAATTTTAACGCTGAGCTCTGCAAACTGCAGATATAACTTCTCTTTCTTTTTCACAGAGAGAAGCAGTTCAAGTGTCAGAGCAGGTATGATCCTACAGGAGCAAACTCAATATACAGAGTCATAAGTCTAAGTTCAGGATTTAGTGTTTTCTCTTTCATTAGCATTAACTTCTTATTGGATAATTCATTTTTAAAATGTCTCATCAAACACGTTACTGTGCTTAAATTACTTATTATATTACAAAGCACCTACTTGACTCTGCCAAGAGTCTACGATTGTCTTGATTGCTATAGATGTGAAGGAAGTTATTTTCTACTGTTGTTCTATCACCATTGTCCCAATCTTCCCCTGTTCCTTCCTCTGCCCTGCACAACCGCCACACACACTCCCACAGTCAATCCCACCCTGCTGTCCGTGTCCATGGGTCATTCAGACTTGTTCTTTGACTAGGCCCTTCCCGTCTTTCCCCCCTAGTTTACCTCCCCCCTCCTCTCTGGTTGCTGTCAGTCTGTTCCTTGTTTCCATGACTCTGGTTCTATTTTTCTCTTTTGTTTGTTTTGTTCATTAGGTTCCTCTTATAGGTGAAATCATATGATATTTGTCTTTCACCGCCTGGTTTAAGTTTTGAAATCAGGAGCTGTAAGCCTCTCCACTCTGTTCTTCTTCAAGATTGTTTTGGCTATTTGGTGTCCTTTGCATTTCCATAAGAAATTTAGGATCACTGTATCCTTTTCTGCAAAGAAGGCAACTGGACTTTGACAGGGACTGCTTTTAATCTGTAGATAATTTGGGAGATTATTGTCATTTTAATAATGTTAGGTCTTCCAACTCATAAATATTTATTTAGATCTTCTTTCATGTCTTTTAATAGTGCTGTGTGGTTTTCAGTGTACAGATCTTACACATTTTGGTTAGGCACACTCAACAGTGACTTGAGTTGGTATTTCAAGGAGGATTTGACCCAGTGTCACTCTTTCCTTCCAATAATCTATTCAGTCTTACACGACATTTTCATAAGCATTATATTAATAGATATTATGCCTTATGTATTACATTTTAAAAATACTTATTACTTTAAAAATAACATAAGCCTCTTAGAGATACTTTCCTAATATTGGTATTCACTGTCAATCTATTTCTGTATTTAGAAACATTTATTAATATGTTGTATGTAAAATCATTTTCATAATCATCAGTCGTATGTTAGAAGTTAATATATGCTTAAAAGGGTACCTTAAGGGAAACTGCAAAAAATCTCTAGTTATTGGGTAATCTAATTTTGTTAATACTCAGTGGGTGCTTGCAGAGAATTCGCAGTTTGCTGGAAACTGCTGAGAAAGTAATCAAACTAATATGACCGAGAGTGTGTACATTTCTTACATATTTGCTATAACAATCATTTAGTCATTCAGTTCTAGGGAAAATGTTTTGCAAAATCAAAAAATTTACTCACTTTTTATCTGCACCTCAGCTGTATTGGATCCTGATGAATGTCAGTGTTTCCTTGGACATTAACTTTTTGGCACAATTGATAAACTTTTTAAAAATCATATTCAGGAAGTATCTACTTATTCCTATTTTTGAAAGTTGCAATTCACTTTTATAAATTTTTTTTCAGCATTAAAGAAAAATCATGCTGTCCTCTTTTGATTTGCTTTAGTGGTAAATTTCAATAATAGCTTTCCCAACAATATTAATAGTAAGTAACTGTATAAACCCGTCCTGCATATCTGACATTGGTCTTTATTGTGTTATTGATTTCATTAACTAATTATTTATGTAGATTTTTGCATTGCTCTAAGGTTGGCAACTAGTTTGCTATTTTGGTGCACCCTTTTCAGGCTTCAGCATAAATATCACATGAACTTCCTTTATATATGTGTATATTTTAATCCTGAAAGATGTCATATTATTTTGATCACTTTCATTTATAAAGACTTCATGGTTTGGTCATTTTATTTCCAGTAAATAACATTTTTTTAAGGTTGATGGTTTCAATATTTATGTAATCATGAGCTCACAACAGTGTGTTGATTCATTCTTTGACAGCATGCCTGGAACCCTAATAAAAGAGCAGTAATACTGAGGCCATGACATTCAGAGTTGGCTTCTCTGTCCTCCCCACTCCACCTACAAAAAGTCCACTCCCTCCCTCTGACTCCAACACAGTCTTGGAAGTTTGGGTGTGCATGAGATCAGCGTTCCTTAGAGCCCTTGGGATCACTCTTGCGGTGTTGCCAAAACAGCTGAACTGGCAGCACTTCTTAGACCCCTTAACCACAGGTAACTAGTCACCCTCTAGTTACACCATGGCAGAAACTATCCATGAACTGGCCGGAATGTCAGCCACTTCAGACAAGCCGCAAGGTATTTGTTATACTTCAAAACTAACTTCCTTCATCATGGACAGTTTTCTTTGCTCTATGCTTTGGAACAGTGAAAATGGCGTTGGAAAGATGAATTTCTGTGATATATTCCAAATCTTGGGTATTTTTGGCTATGTGGTTACCAGCAGAGCTGGGCTATGTAAAGTTTAGCTGGTTGACCACTTATTTCTCAAATATAAAAATTAGATTATTTTTCTCCCTGGAGCAAATGTTTCCTTTTGAATTCATATGCATAGTGTTGAGCAAAGTTTTCAATTAGGATTCTTTTACCTCCTCATTTAAATGTGATTATTTTCTTTTTACCACAATTTTCAGGTTTGCCTATTTTATCCTCTCTTTCCATAATTGTTTTATAATAACTATTATGTTTCCCAGTAAATTAACTCCTGCTGTTAATATTTTTTCCTTCACTGGTCTTCTAAATTCTTGCATTAAATGTTTGTTCCATTCACTTTTATTGTTTAATCATTTTTAGGTAAACTTTTGATTCTGACATTCCTGTCTGCAGCTCAGAGGTTTCTATAAATGATATCTTTGTGGCAGTTATTTTCCAGATATTCTGTAGTTTTATGTTTGATTTTTTTTCCCTGTCCCAAGACATATGTCCAGGTTAGGTTTTCTATTTAGTTGGTTTGATTGTGTGCCTTCTATTGTTTTCTGATCTTATTGCTTTATGATGAATGTTTACTCGATTTCTTTAGAAATTTGAGGTTTCTTTATGGTTAGTCCAGGGTGACTTTTGTGATTGATTTTTCCATAGTTACTAGAAAATAAGATATATATTTTTGGGAGGAGGTGTGTATGTGTTTGCAGAGAATCTGCCTTACTTCATGTGTGAATGAGAAAAGTTCAGCTAAATTTTTATACTACATTTTTTCCTGATGCTTCCTAGGATTTGTTTACAAATGTTGATTATTAGTGTAACAGCATTTATAACTGTTAAATGATCATCATGAGTTATTTTCTTTGTAATAACATGCTCTTCTGTTTCACATTGGGTGCTTTTTGCTTTTGCTTGGCATCTACTTTGTTTGAAATCTGTGCCTTTTTGGGTTTGTCTGCATTGCCCTAACATGTCCCTGCCCATCCTATTATTTTCAAACTATAAATCACTGTAGTTTAACGTATTCTGAGCATACCGATTGTTAGAGCTCCATTGTTCTCTCCCAGGTTGATAGTTAGGGCAAATACTAATTAAAAATAAAGGGCTTAATTCTCCCTGTTGAAAAAAGAGAAGAGAGACCTATGCCCGCCTCCTCTCCACGTTTTCTGAGAGTATTTAATTTGAAACCTGTAGGTTCTTTCTCCCTTTGATATAAGCCTCTGCAGCTTTCTCAAGGACCTGGCAGCCAGCTCCTTGAAATGCACTTACCAATGGAGATGGGAACCCCCCTTCTCAGTGTCTGTGGAAGGGGAGGAGCCTAACCTCAGGGGAGCCTCCCACCAACTTGTAACACTACCTCAGGTCCTAAAGATAAAAGTCTCTTTTTCCTTTAGATAGAGCCAATTAGCTAACACAGACAGTCACTCCAATTATCAGGTGAATTTCAGATGAACTGTGTGTGACAAATGCTGCTGACCTGTCTTCTTACCCAGGGATAACTGTTTTCCTCGAGAGCAGGCAAGGTACGTGTTGTATCTGCTGGGCTACATAAAGGCCTCTTCAACCTCTTAGTGGATCACCTGGAACATACTCTGGTTTCACGCTTACTCAGTGATGACACTGCTGCCTCTCTCTTAATCTTTATGGAGAGCTTTTCTGAGTTAGGAGGAGGTTTTGTTTTTGATTACTTTCCCCAAAAATAGCAATTCCACTTCTTTGCAACATGGACTAGGAGTGGAAAGTGAACAGTGACATGGGAGGAAAACCTGGATGAAGCTATCAGAACAAACATGGTGTAACAGCAGATCATACACGCCTATTTTCAGCTACGTTCACCGCTAAAGTCAAGCATTTCTTTGTGAATCTGATAATACCTTGTTTTTATTCTTACTGGTTACTAAGATTTGACACATGAATTGCCTCTTTTGTAAAATGCTAGCTTTCCATTCTTTGCCCATTGTTACTGTTGTATACAGTTTTTATTATCCTGCTTATTAACCCCCACTAAATGAAATGGGTTGCAAATATTTTTTGTCTAATGCTTGTAATGATTTTGCTTATATTGTCTTGCTATACAGGATACACTCATGTACCCAAATGTATCTATTTGTTCTTCTTTGGCTTTAAGCATTTGAAGGTATAAAAAGAATTTTCTTATTCCAATATCAAAATTGTTTCTTCATGCTATTAAAAAACGAAATTTGACTAGGTATATTTTAAAAATCTAATTGGCTTTATCCAATGATACACAAATCCACCAGCAACCCATCGAACAGATAGAAAGGAGTTGTAAGATGCTGTAGAAAAGGAGAGACTTTTAAAGGCAGAGGGAGCCAACCAAGGTCGTTATACTAGCCACGAGTGTACTCGTTGTGGTAAGGTTACTGTCCTTTAGGACATGGCAAGGGTCAGTCAGGAAGATTACCTAACTAGCAACTGATCAGGTGATTCCTGGTCAACTGGTTTATGATTCCCTTTCTGGGAGAGGCCAACAGAACAATTAAATCTTGGTTTTGATGATGTGTGGCTTAATATAAGTGACTCCGTTTTGGGACTGTTGTTCTATTTTGAACAATACTAAAGTCTTTGTAGTTTTAGTTCTTGTTTTTGCATTTAAGTCATTAACCTCTAGAGTGTGTCGTTTTGTGGTGCAGTGCAGGAGACATCTGAGTTCCTTTTCTCCAACAGCTAGCCAGTGGTGGCCACTCAGCCTGTCGATTAGTCTAGCCTGTCAGAACCCTTAAGCTTCCACTTCCTTCAGGATGAGAACAAGTCTGTCTGTCCTGTCCACTGTTCAGTGCCCAGACTTTTTAATAACACTGATTTGTAAGTGACAATAAAGTGCTATATTTTAAGAATGTTCAAGTTTTGAGTTATACCATAGATTTCGAACTGAATAACACTTTAACTATTGCTACTTACCATAGGGAGACTTCGAAATGACCATCACCAGATTTTTTCAAAGCAGATTTCCGAACCTCACCTCTAGAAAGCTATTTAAATAAGCATGGAATGAAACTCAAGGATTTTTATCAAACAAGTCTGGCAAAACCACAAATTATTTTCTTCTTTAGCCATTTTTGTCGCTTTCCTTAAATTCAAGCTTTAGGTTCAAGTTACAAGAACAAATTCTAGTGAGAATTTAGGAGCAAAGCAAAGAGTTAGTTTTACTTCCAAAGTGTAAGGAATTGTGTATAGAATAAGCTAACATGGGCGTGCAGAACCCAGAGTGTTTGCCACAAAACAGTTAGTTAGGGTACTGCCAATCGTTAAACTTATCCTTAAAGAGAAGATAACTAATGTGGTTAAGATGGGTAAAGAGAGTGCAATGCTTCTGATTTTGAATTCACTGCTAAGTCAGTGTAAATGATCGATGCCTATATAAAAATTCCAAGGAGAATTTACTCTCTTTCAGTGACTACTTTAAATAGCTTTATATTGGTAACATTTTTGATTTGGCATTGACATTTCATATGACTCTCACTACTGGACTTCAGAAATTTTAAAAAAGGTTAAAAAGTTGTGCTTTGTACCTAGACTAAAAATATTTTAGAATATGACACGTGTTTCTTAGAAAGCAAGACTTCATGCAAAGTTTTTCTTAAATAAAAGGTGTTTTCTTAATTAAATGATAAATGATGCTTAAATCAGGGTCTTCTTTCTATTCTTTAACCTTAGAAAAATCTGATTCTATGTAGAATGCCTGTCAAAAAAAGGTCAAGAGTTTATTTACTTAAATACATGACATATGAACACATCTGTGATTCCTAGGCAAAGCTGCTTTAATGAGGAGGGTGAGCTACATTGGGTGGACCTTGACTACTATTTATTTCCAGAACACAGCTGTCGGAGCAAATGCAATTCCATGCTAGGTTTTTTCTCCTGCTCTTAATAAATGCATGGGTCTTTCCTAGCCAAGTTCATAAGAACATATAAGACAATTTGGTCAATGCCTCATTTCACATTAGCTTTGGATTAGGTCACAAACATCTTTAAATATTCCTTTGAAAAAGTTGGACCTTTCACATTAATGTCATTAAATTCCTTAATAATAAAAGAAAAAGTGAAGAGATGCAAAGTTTTTTAAAGCATAAAAGTATACCCTATATTACCTTGGGAGAACTACATTAACTCAAAAGAATTCTGTCAAAATGTTTATTCTGTTCTTAATTGGATTGAATGGTAATACAAAGATTGTGAGCCAGACTTACATTTCTCATGTATTATACTTTAAATGCCCTAAACTTTATATAAAACCACACCTGACTTAGTTTCTTTCACAATTCATACTGAAAGAATCTTGGATCTAATTGTATGTGCTTTGAAATACATTCTCTCCTTGACTGTGACTATTATGAATTTGAAAAGACTGTCTCTAGAGAGAAATTTTGAGAAAAAAACCCACAAACTGCTGAACAGAAACTTCAAGCCCTCTGTGGCTAACAGTCTAAAAACTTCCTTCAAAAGGGAAGCCGAAACACAAAAATAAGGACTCATAAAATTACTGTAAACAGCAGGGAAAGTTTTATTACCACCCCAGTGCTTACAACAAGATTCACGATCTGGAACTCTTACCAAATCCTGAGCACTGTCACTTGAGAAGGCGTTAAGAAGGATGTAAACATTACCCTGAATGCGAGGGCGGCAGCAACAACAACAGAAGCCTAAGTGTTGGCTCCGAGGCGCAGAGCCACTATTGGGAGGGTAGCCCCGACACCCCATTTCAGCTTAGGCTCCTGGGCGCCCTCGCTGTGCTGTGGAGCACAGCCCTTGGAAGATTCCCAGAGCAGCACATCCCCCACCTTACTCCCTTCTCAGGAATTTGCTCCAAATGGAGAAATCAAGTCAGGCCGCCTCTCGCCAGCGGGAGCGAGGAGAGGACCCGGAGCCGCGTCAGCAGCACTGGGATTTGTCCTCCACGGGCAAGGCCTCCGGCTCCAGTTTAATTTTGTCCGCATCTTCTTCATTAGGAAAGCTTTGCTGGTTCATGAGAATGTTCTCCACCAGAAACCGGGCTGCTTCGTCTATGTTTATGTTATCCTGTAAAGCAGAAATACAGAACAGGATTCTTAGAAGAAAGCATCAAGAATATTAATGGGAACTAGAAAAATTCCTTGGAGGAGACATTGTAAATACACCAGCTACCATCTTCTTTTCGGATGTTTAAAGTGTTTGCCAAGAGTTCAATGCTATTGAGTAATGTGGCTATGAAAACTTCTGTTTGTTTGTTTGTTGTTTTACAAAGGATCATGCTTTTTGATGCTCCTGCTTTAAATTTTCTGCCATTGAGGGTCAAGGTACTACTGCGATGGTTGTAAATAAATCTTCGCCCTGCTCTGGGTTGTCACACACATGAATGCAAGCACTGAAATGAAAAGCTACCCCTGACCTTGGACATCTAACTCACGTGTTCAGGATACATTAGGGAGACAAGTGTCAAAGATCACACCACACTAGAATGGGATAAATCCGTCATGTCACCCCCCCATCTCTGAGTGATGCCAGAGGAGTTCTCGGCAATGCTCGGGAAGGAATTCAAGACACAAGCCAGACAGACAAGAGGTGAAAGTGGAAACAGGTTTTATTGAGCAGAGAGGACAAGGAGGAAATGTCACTTCGTAGACAGAGTGGCGGACTCACCCCATGAGAGGAGGAGGAGAGACTCCAACCATGTCTAGAGGTGGAGCTTCTGTGTGTTTGCAGTTTTTAGGGAAAGGAGCTGGTGTGGATCAATTCTTCCCTAAAACAATTATTACAATGCTGTTTAATGGTGATTTTCTGTTTTCATCATTCCTTCTACATGTATTTATTAGCTGTGATCCTACTGTTAGGAAGATCTTTCTCTTCTCTCCCATTTATTTATTCATCTGTTCACTCATCTCATCGACTATTATTTTATTCTGTGGATTAAATCTATTACAATATTCTCTTTTTAAAGACTTTATTTATTTATTTTTAGAGAGAGGGCAAGGAGCATAGAGAAAGAGGGAGATGAAACATTGATGTGCAAGAAAAATATCCACTGGTTGGCTCTTGCACAGCCCCATCTGCAGACCTGGCCTGCAGCCCAGGCATGTGCCCTGACCGGGAATCAAACACCTGTGACCTTCCATTCGCAGGCCGGTGCTCAGTCCACTGAGCCACACCAGCCAGGGCACAATATTCTTTACTCTGCTGCTCAAATTGCCTTACATTTTGGAGCTTCTACAAATAGGTCCCTGTGTCTTTTCGACCTGTCTCCACCACACCTTGTGAGGGTTCGTTCCTTACTCTCTGGTACATCTTTCCTGTGTGTGTCCCACAGTCCCAAAATCTGCCATTTCTCCAGGAAACTTGGTTCTTTTTATTGGAAAACAGTAGTATTTAAAGTTACTAAGCACTCATAAGATCATTGGTTCTGTGGTGTCATTGCTTCAAAGCCCTCTCAGCAGACAGACTCATTAAATACACATGTGTCTCCCTACACACACCAACATTGGTTTCTATGTTTACTTCTGTTTATACACACCTAGTGTGTACATATGTGTGCAGTATGTGTATATGTGTATACACACAAACACAGACATACACACATGAGGTATTTATATGTATATATGCAACATTTTGTTAATACTGATCTTTCCAATTCCAGCCCAACACCGCGAGGCTCATTCTAGCCCTCTCCCTTATTTGTTATACCTTTCCAAGACACATAAACCTGCAAGACCTGTGCTATTTACTAAAGTAACTTTTCCAGCATCAACACAAGCTTTGTCACTTCCACTCCCAAGATAAGTATTAACTTTAACTGAAGTATTGATCTTTGAATGTCCAAATGTCAGTCAGTTCCCTCCATCCCCAGTATCCAGTAATTATGTTTTCTAATTGCAGTTAGTGGTCACTGATGAGGAACAAAAACTTCCATGTTGTAGCCTAATTAGTCACATGTTTTCGTATTGGGATGGCATTATTGGCCACAGAGGTGAAAAGATGAAATTCATGAATTCAAAACAATCCTTTGGCTATGTTCCTACTAGAATTCAGATCCCTGGAATTGGAGCAGAATCAGACTTGAAGGAAGCTTCTGGCCAGGCCAGAAGTATAGGGGTTAGTGACACTTGGACAGGGCCTTAAGCCTTGGCTAAAGTTTTTAACCTGAATTTTATGTTACTGTCATTCCCTTGGAACATTCCCCATTTACTACTAAATTCCACAGAAGGTGTCCCTCATGTATTTGTAGAAAAGCATAGGACATACCTGGAACTTTACTTTTAACCAATGCTTTCCTCCTCACTCTGTGTGATGTCATCTATAAATACAGGAGTGGGCAAAAGTAGATTTATAGTTTTTTTGTATGGAAAATAATAAAATAATTAATAATAACACACGAATAAACTGTTTCATGTATGCATAACTGTAAACCTACTTTTGCCGACCCCTGTAGAACAAAGCTGTTGACTTATGCAGTCTCACACTATGGGCTAGGTGACACATTTGTTTACACGTCTTCCACTTAGATTCTGGGGATAAATTTGGATGTATTATTTGGATGATTAATTCAGATAAAGCCTAAACAGATATTTTTATCTGTAATACATACATCCACCCCACTGAATCTCACGCTGTGTTAAACATTTACACATACCATTAGCTTCTCCAACAAAGATTAAGAAGCAGGCAAACCCTCCCGCAGAGGAGCCGGGGGCACGGCATGGGGCACAAGCCCCTCAGGACGCAGCCTTCCCCTCTGTAATTTCCTACTTCCGGTCCGGCCAAGTGCTCATGTGGCTTCTTCTCTGAGCTTCCTTCATCGCTCTTCTGCCACTACTTTCTATGTGTGACACTAAATGCTAAGACTCTAGAATATATTTGCTTAAACGAATAGTCTTCGGCTTGGGAGGAAACACTTCTGCCTCCAGCAGAAGCGAGTTTGCCCAAGGACTCCATCTTCACTCAGTATTTTCAGAGCAGCATTTTTGTGAGGCCTCTCCTGCCTTCGCTTTTGTTATTCTGATTATTCCGATCATCAGTGGCACCAAATACGCTTCCACTTTTAGGATGGGTTTCTAAAAGCTAAAAACAACCTGGTAGTACATAAGTGATGAGGAGGAACAATGCTTTTAAATATGTAGGTATGGAAGGCACAGAAGGCACACTAAAACCTGGAACTGTGTTAGGATTACACCAAACTTACGGTTTTGAGTCTGTCTGTCATCACGGGATTTCTCAAACATTTCATCATTCTTACACAAGTCTGATTGTTCATTGACCTCTGAAGTGAAACTGCCAGCACACAGCAACCAAGCACCCTCCAGCCTCCAATACTGGTACCCGTGATTTTCACACTCACTTTCTCGCATGTCAAGGTTGTTAAGATTTTCAATACCCAACTTAATATGTTTTTGTTTTTCTTCAAAAACAGATTTTATCTAGCTTCCCATAATGGGTTGAAGAAAAAATTCTCACTCTACTACTCATGAAGAAATTATGTCACAAATATTGATACTTTCCTCTTGTTCAAATTTTCTCACACAGTGAATATACAACTCTTCAAACATCACCCAAACACTCCTCTTCAATGCCTTAGTTAGTCTTGCACATGAACTACATCTGTATGAGGGATACAGCCCTATGTATTTTTAAGCTTTCTGTAAAAATGAAAAAATGCTTGTGCTTCACCTCATACACTTCAGGTGCACAAGACTTCATTTAAAGACTCAAACGCACAGAAAATAGGATTTGTTATTTGCTCTAAAGAACAGTTCATGTTCATTTTAATGTGAAACCTGTCCCTCTAATCACCTCCCCACTGACCAATTCGGAAAGCACTCCTGCTGTGGACTGAGAGAAGCCATAACATTTCCAGGCTGTGCTGCATTTTTTCCTAGGCTTCCCACACCCACTGCCATCAATCCAGCTAAACACTCTAAGTACTTCGTGGTTAGAGCTCACGTGTACAAGCTGACAGCAGAGCGGGTCCAAAGGCAAAGCGGCTCTTACCTTTGCGGAGGTTTCAAACCATCCAGTGAAGCCATGGTCTTTGCAGAACTGGTCCATCTGGGAAGAGTTCTGCTCACTGTCCTTCTTCTGGTCACATTTATTAGCTAAGAGAACAGCAGGAATAGGGCCGCCACTTGGAAGATGGACTTTACTATCCAGATCATTTTTCCATTTTAAGATGGCCTCAAACGTGGAACCTCTTGATACATCAAAGACTACAAAAGCACCAACAGCTTCTTTATAGTAGACTCGGGTCATGTTGCCAAACCGCTCCTGCCCTAGAAATAAATATAATAAGAGGTTAAATAGTCCCAAGTTAGACAAAGTCTCTATTCAACACCTTTGACCCTAAGGACAAATCCATATCTTCCAATTCATAGCAACACAGACTGGCAAGATCAAGGATATACACACAGAAGGGACTCACAAAGCAAAAGTGGCTGATCACGTGGTCTGAGCACGCAAGTAACTAGTTTTTGTTCTGTGCATGTACAGCAGATTCTCTGCAATCATCAATACGACAGTACATAAAGCTACAGAGTCCACCATTTCCTTTTCCCTTGTCTTGGTCTAAGACAAGAGAGGTTTTAAAGTAAAAAAAGAAAGCTGGGGGTAGAGGAAGAAGAGATAAGAATAGAAGAAAATGAGGCTTGCAGGAAGAAGATAAGTAGTAGGTTAAATGTTAGCTGAAAAGATTAGGACTGGACCCGAGATAAAGACCCTCAAGTGCTTTACTCATCTTTCCTTCACATCTCCACCTGCTTTTGACTCGATATGCAGGACGGACCTCCTCTAAAAAGGCAGACACATGCAAACCTGCTCTTTTAGAACGAACCGAGGCATAATAGCTGTGTCATTAAAAGAAAGATCAATTATAGAGTTCTTCAAATATTGTACTTTTAAAATAATAAGTGAAAAACTGGGAAAAATCTACTGCTTAACCTATCATATAGGACTTTGCAAACCATGCTGTTACTACCTGACATCATACTATTCTCTGACACAGGAGGGACCCTAATCTTAACCTGACAGATGGAAAAGCAAGCAAAGAGCTTTTCACGAGGTATTCCAGTAGCAATGACTAAAGAAGAAGGGACTTGAACCCAGGTCTTCTGACTCCCACACACCTATGGAAATATGATGCTAGCCATTATAAATTATTTTGCAGTTGCCTTGACTTATAAAGTTTATTCTTTCAATAGGTCAGGTTACAGAGTAGAGGTCTAAGGAAAAATAAGTGGCAATCAATGTTAATCAGAGATTAACAACTCTGACCAATGAGTAAAAACACTGTAATAGAAGGGAGGTGGGTTTGGAGGGGGTGGAGGGGAGCGGTGGGGAGGAAATACAGACAATTTTAATTGAACAATAAAATAATTTAAATTAAAAAAACACTATAATAGTACACTTTCCTATTAAATCATACGATGAAAAACACACTTTAACTACATTTTACGGATAGCAACAAATGCAAAGCTACTCCAAAATTAATATTTTTCTCCTCCAAATTCTACTATGCCTCCATACAATTTTAGATACTGCTTAATGGAGTAATGGAAAAATAAAATAATCAGGTTAAGTTTAGTCCAGAAAAGTCTTTATTATCCTGGGGCTATTTTCCACAAAAACAAAAACAAAACACAGGAAGTCCCGGCCATGCTGAAAGGGAAGCACCGGGTAGAGAAGTCTGCAGTTACTAACTACAAAGACAGCTGCACAAGTTTTGTTCTGTGCGGTGAGTTGTGTTAAGAATGAAAGCTTCCGGCAATATGGAAACTCAGCAGCACCCGGGAGATCTTCCTCCTCCTCGTGGGTCTGCGGAAGTAGTTCAGATGGTGGGAGAGCTCCTATGCAGCACCACCTTCTCTGCCCAGTGCTGTGGCCACTTCCTACTGGAAGGGGGAGGACACTTCACTGCTTTCTTGACCAAACACTTAAAAGGGCATTTCTATAACTGGAAGGCGACCACCCGTGTCATCCCTTCCAACATCTCTTACTTTATAGGTGAGAAAATAAAATCCCAGGGAAAGTTACTCAAGTTTCCTAGGCTGACTGGTTATCTAATGTGCTGCGCTGCCTGGTGTGTAAACCAAATATTCCCTGCAGCGCATACACTGCTCCATATGTCCCTGTGTTTACAGGCAGATCCAAGGCAGTGCCACCAGCCAAGGAGAGATTTTCCTTGAGGACAGCACAGCCCTACCACAGAGGTTAACCCCTGCTCTCTGTCCCCCAGTGCTCTACCAGGGCAGGGGGGGGGGAGGGGGGGGGACGTCCCCCTGCTGAGTGCCCGCATGGCCCCATAGCAGAGACAGCCCTTCACACCCATATCGCTGTGGGCACACTGCCAGCATATTACACATGACTCTGAAGTGTTTTATCCTTTAAAAAGATAAGTTACTCCCTCTCACAGATGAGGAAACTTTGTTATAACCACACACCTTGGCATGGAGAAAGGAGAAAAGAGCACAGTGCTAGCCATCCAGGTTCCGGGATGTTTAAAGGGGCACAACTTACACACCCAGAGGGGTGAACCCCAAGTGACACATGGTGGCAAAAGGATTAAGATGCTTATCTAATGCACATGTGGGAGTATTGAATACCAATGACTTTGACAAGGAGTTGAGACAACATAAGTAACATATTTCCAAGAATATATAATCTATTAAGGAAAAGAAAACCACAAAATACTTTGCCTTACCTCTTTATATCTAAGGCAGACTGTCAACAGGATAGGGTTTATTCTTGTATTTGAAATGAGAAATACTGCATTCTGCACCGTTACCAGAAACACAGGCCAGACATGCTTTCTCTTGTGATTTTAATAACTGGTTTGTCTCAATATTTTATGTTCACGCCCCCGTTGGATAAGTAAAATCTAAATATGTCTTAATGTTATTTGAAACTCGAAATATAAATGTCATAACGGCACACAAATCAAAGCAACAAGATGACTGGTGCTTGGTTTTCCGAGTACTAATGCTTATCTCCCCACCCCCCCCCCCGACACACAGAGAGTCACTGAGCTACACATCCCTGCCCAAGGTGATCGGCTGAAAATGGATAGTTTCTTGTTAGTGCATGTGAAATCTTTTACAAAAATCCTGAAATCTCACTGTGCATTTCAGAGACGAAGCTCTTCTAACAAGCTGGTGCGGTTGGTGGCCAAAAGGTCAAGGCCCAGTTGAAGTTTTAGGTCCAGTCATTGGTTCTAAAAGGGTAATTGTACATCCATTAAAAACTTTCGTAGTCTGACATAGCTAATGATGTGATGTCATACTGTGTCTTGGGCATCGAATTCATGGCTCATTGCATTACTACTTTATCAAGCTATGAAAAGCTTGCCCCACATTACACTTTGATATTAAATATGTGAGAATTACAGGTATTATTAAAAGTAAAACAATGTCTTAAAGAACTACCATAACATTAACCAATAAAACAGTCTAAGAATAAACCATAATGCTGCCTGCACATTCCCCCATTCTCCACACTAGTGTGCACAATTTTCCATAAAACAAGTGGCTGTTTTATGCTCAGTAAAAGAAGTTTAAAAGTTAATGCATCAAATCAGCACCATCTGAGCTTAGATTTGCTCTGCACCGATTTCACAGTTTACTACTCCACCACCAAGAAGGTAAAAGGGGTCACGTGATAGTACACAATTCCACTTACTTCTCTGATTTTTCTATCATACATAAAGTGAGAGGGAGACCAGGCGACAGGGAAGCCTCTGATGGCAGACACATCTGGATCCACGCCCCATCTCTGCAAGTCACAGGTGTGCAGACCTTGGGAGAGTCCCCGAACCTCCCTGAGTCTCAGGACACCTGCCTGTGAACTATGAACAATTCCCATTTTCCAGGTCATTGTAAGTATAAATAAGACTGGAAGTAAACTGAATGACAGGGACTAGAAGACAGTGTTTAATAAATGTGAGCCATTATTATGAGAGAGGGCCAATGACCCAAAGTTTCAGGCTCCGAGATTCTATGCTTACATTTGGAAATACAGTTCCACTTGGAAAAATGAGCATGATGGGAAAGACAGGCAAAGTTGCTAGTTGTGATATACATAGCACTGTTTTTGCCCATACCATCACCTTTTGAAATTGAGATGAAACCTACTTGTCAAGCAGAAGAACAAAACTGAATTCACAAAAAATTGGACAATACCTGAACTAAAAGGAAAATAAATAAACTGCTTCTGGGGTGGAACAGCATGAATCACTAAGTAGCCCTCAACATCACCAGTTCCCAGACCCGTGTCAGTGCGGACTTGGGCGGTCCTTTCACTCTCCGAGAGGACTGGGCTGCGGTGGTGTTTAGTCACTGTGTTAGGTCTGTCCTATCCATCTTTACATCTCCTGTGGTGACTATAAAAAGAACATCCAACTTTAATCAATTTAAAGTAGGGAGTAAAATCAAAATATTTTTTGATATGGGTCCAAAGACATAATAGTTCTTTCTAAAAAGATTTTATTTATTATTAGAGGGAGGGGAAGGGAAGGAGAAAGAAAGGGAGAGAAACATCAATATGTGGTTGTCTCTCGTGTACCCCTTACTGGGGACCAGGCCCGCAACCCAGGCATGAGCCCTGACTGGGAATCGAACTGGCAACCCTTCGGTTTGCAGGCTCGAACCATGCTCAATCCACTGAGCTACACTAGCCTGGGTCAAAGTCATAACAGTTTTAAAAGTTTAAGATATGAGCTTTTTCCTCTCTTAACTAATTTATTCAACAGGATCAAGAAATGTACCATATCTGTCCTGTAAATCCTTGTCTCCACATAGTGCCCTCATGGGGGGTTTTGCGATACAGCCACTCATAAGGAGGAGGTTCCTTTCTGTCAGACAGAAAGGAACTTCAGGGTCATGGGAGGTAGGTGTGGGGGAGCCTGGGAAGCAGGCAGCTTTGTCCTGTAGAGTAAAGAACTCTTGGGGTGCAGTGACAGGGTGGGTCTTTAGGAAGGGTGCAGCAAAGCCAGTGACCAGAACAATTGTCCTCAACTTGAGCATAAGTCAGATCACCCATGGGGCTTGGTAAATTGCAAACTTCCACCTCTGGCAATTCTAATTTGCTAAGTATGGAGGGTTGTTGGTTGCCTACTCTAATATCCCTTCCTAGAATTTTATTTGGGGAAGCAATGTATTCAATTTAAAAAAAAAGCCTATGCCCTGTCTGGTGCAGCTCAGTGGACTGCCAGACTGTGAACCAAGGGGTCGCTGGTTCAATTCCCAGTCAGGGCACATGCCTGGGTTGTGGGCCAGATCCCCAGTTGGGGGCATGCGAAGGGCAACCACACACTGATGTTAATCTCCTCCTCTTTCTCTCTCCCTTCCCCTCTCTCTAAAAATAAATTTTAAAAATCTTTAAAAAAAAAAAAGCCTAGATTTCCTAGCTGGCCTTGCAGCAAGGCATGCACATTCGATTGGACCACAGAGACATAGAATATTGCCAAGGAATAGCTGAGTGGAGAAATGGCAGTGCTAGTCCATGAAAACGTTATGGTTCTGCTCACCAGCCTCGGACAGCCCAACCACACACCTGCCAGGTGGGAAGACTGACTTCTCTCTTGATAAATCCAGGTTTGTCAGATGAGGTCAAGGGTGTTGATACAGTCGATGCTAAAGAATCTGCATTTTAAGTACCTCAAATGAGTGTGATGGAGGAGGTGCCACAGAATCACACCAAAACAACAGAACATGTTTAGCTTAATTTCAAGAAGCAATCAAAATTCACTGCGCAGACACTGAAGGCGAACATCTGCTGAGAAGTAAATGTAAAGAACGGGGAAGAAGAGAATGGAAGGTCACCCACCAAGAAGTCCAACAGAGACCCATACACTCACCCTGCTACCCATTTATTTGTATGCGGTTTGTCTTTCTCAAAAGAAGAGTGAGGAAATTACAGATTTCTGGCCTGCTGCATTGCAAAAAGTCAAAAGGTTTTTTTGAAAATATAATTGAATAGAATTCCCAAGAACCTTTTTTCTTGAATTTTTGTGTCCCTCCAGAAATCCCCCCACATATATGTCTTCACTTTTTCATCATCCAAGAAGATCTCTAGAACCACAATACAACTTAAACTTGTCGGCTTAGCCCACTCTCTGTTAGTTAAGCGTTGTTTAAACGTGAGATTCTCACTATTTCAAGGATATGCTATTTGGGGTTACAAATTGAAGGCCTCCAAAGTCTTCTTTGCAAGTGTACTTTCTCTCAATCTATGTTAATAAATGCCTAGAAATATGTATTAATCTTTGTATGAATTTTCTATATTTTACAAAGCATTGACATCTTGGAGCCTTGTCAACCAGACCAGCGGGGACTGACCCTCCCAAGGGTAACTTGTTCTTAGAGACAGCAGACAGCCTGCTGACAGCATGTCTTCGATATTGTAAACCAACCAATCCACAGTCCACAGCCTCCACCTGCCTCCTGTTTTCAGGTTCCTGCATTCTAGGACTCTGTCCTTGGGCCCTAAATCACGCTGTGGCCAGGTATAAGACAAACGAGGGACCAACTTTTAGCCCAGGATCACTAAAATCTTTCAAACTATCCAAACCTAAGTTTGCTCAGCTTGTCTGCGCTGCCTTGCCCATTTCTTCCCACAGAAACCACAACCAAAGCTCTTGCCCATGCTCTCCCCTTGCACCTTCTGCCGCCCGCCAGCCTGCTGCTTCCCCATGAGGTCATGCATGGGGTGGCCTGCTCCCTCTGCCTTGGAGCTGTAAGTAGCAAACTTTGTTTTCAGTGGCCGTCGTCTCCTGCTGTGTTGTTCACATCACACCTGAATAAAAACAAGTCCTGGGAACATTTTAAAATAGAATAAGAATCACTGAAATTCCCTTATCAAAAGCTTAAGAAAATCGAAAGATCAGAATAACATGTACACGATGGATAAAAGTTCTAAAATATATTTGAAACTAACGCTGCATCTCTAGACTAATGCACGGCTACAGGTTTAATCAGTGACGTCACAGAGCAGATCAGGCAAACACCTGTAATCATCACCGTGCTTTCCTGGGTGTGCTATGCAACCCTTCACCATCACACAGCTTTGCTATCTTCAGAGAAGTCCCCAGTTTGGAAACAGTCTTTCAAAATGCACACATCAAAAAAGCAGAGCCAAACAAAACATGCCTACCTGTTAAGTGCCATGCTTCATAATTAGGAGAATTATAATAATGGAAAGTTCTGGACTGAAACATAAGGAGATGATAATTATTACAATGGATAAAAATATGAGTCACATGCTCTAAACACAGGAATGATCCGAACATCTGCAAATGTAGACGAGGGTTCACAGTACTGTTTGACATCAGTGAACACACAATCGGCTATGCTATTAATAGCCTATTGTGTCCATATCTCAGAGTCTTAAGACCTGTCTCTGTACAGTACCATTAATGACCTACGATTTCTTGGTCAAGTTACTATACCTCTAGTGACACTATGGATCTCTAAAAGTTTCTAATTCAATTCAAACAATGGAATGATTAGGCATGTGGTTGGGAGCAAAGTCAGGTTTAGTAGTTCTTATCAACGCTCCACTGTCTCTACTGCTAACCTGAGCATCTTTTCGTTGGGGTTAAATGAGGCAACTAAGAATGGTAACATATTCAAAGAAAGAGGACTGGAAATGGGCAAGTCCGTGTCAGGGAGTTTCAGTACTTGTAACAAAGCATTGTTATGCCAACCATCCACCTGTGCAGTTATGAACGCACAGTCCAGGCTGGGGCACCCAAGGGTGTCTCAAACTAAGGATGGTTTTAAGGTGTAAGTGGGATGGTAGGCTTTGCTTGTAATGTGGCAGAGAATTGAGCCTGGATAAGACCGATGATGGCAAGACTGCATGGGAGTCAGATGTAATAAAGATTTTTAAAATTCCTATAAGTGAGTTATTAGGTTACTGGCCACCAATAGGCCCTAGGAAAGTTACCACAGTATTCACTATTTAAGATAAAGATTGCAAATGACTATTGTACAAAGTCTAACTTCTGAAAGTCCTGCTTCTTCCTATTTAGGAGAAACTTGAACATTAATAATCCCTGACTGATAGATAATTTGAAGGTCAAGAAAGCATTAGAGGCAATATTCCAGATTCTTGCTCATGAAAGGTTAAAGGAAAGTTATTAAATAAGACCAGAAGACACCACTAGGGAGAGTAACTGGCAAGATGGAACACATAAATCAGGGTCAACACTCTAATCTAGGATGGAAATTTTAAAAAGTGACTCTAAGTATGGTTTATGTATTTAAAATGTCTTCCAAGCATGAATTTTGGTAAATAATATTTACACCAACTTCAGAGTAAATTGTTTCTGATTTGTTCTATGGCCCAAACGAGTGTTACTCAGATTTATATAAAAGAATTTTAATCCAAAAAAGTAAATGGTAGCAGAATGGGCCAACCCCCCAAAAATATGCCACTTGGCATAAGGATTATTTTGAACTAAAGGCCTCTTTTTGTTCGACGCAGGATAAAAGTACTTAGGCTTTGCCACTTGGGTCTTCATTTCCTTATGAGGGCTCTTGGATCATGTTAAACTCATATTAAGTAACTTGCTGCTGTTACCACATTTTACATCAGTTTAATTCTCAGGCCCAGTTGAAAACACTGGGAGGGTAAAGATAAAAATTTTTCTCTTCTACAAATGCAAATCACTTCAATGAATACATGAAAGTTAAATTATATTAGCACTACATGGACAAACTTGTATCTTGTAAAGATTTAGCCTACACCAGCCACTCAACCTACATGGAAAATTCTACACTTGCTAATAAGCTTATAATAAGTACTAAGCCAAATACTATTTCACTTACAATACATCATAAATGAAGATAAGAGATATCTTTTGCTACACCTTAATTTAACATGCAATTATTAAACTTCCTTGAAAATCTTACCAGAGACGTCAATATTTTAATATTTCAGTATGTGTTGAAAAGCAGTCTCAGATCAAGTAGGAACTGAGAGATGGCAATCACGTTACACAAAAACTGTATTAAACAGCGTCTGTAATTTAAAGCCACATACATCTGATGCCAAAAGAAAGTATTCCTAAGGCCTGCGCACAAGAGTCACTATTTTTCTTAACTTGGAGAGTTTAGCTCAGATTGCTTGGCCACACCTGTGGAAAACATTTGGACAACTCCTGCCTGTCACACTTGCCAAAGTTTTCAATACAGAGATTGAGTGCAATTTCTTTACCCTCCTTCTTGTCTCTAAAAGTACAGAAAAACTCTGGTAATAATACCACACCTTAGGTTAAATCATGTCAAGTGGCCCGCTCTACCTACTACTTTGAAATTAAGGAATATTAGTATCCTTTGAGATTTAAATGATTCAATTTTGTTACTACATAAGGCAAGTATGCTTAGCCACAAGGGAAGTTTTTGGAGTGGCCTCCAGCTTGCCTTCATTACATCATTACTACTTAATCCCAATGGTATGAACTAGGACTCGCTAGTAGCTCAAATACCCAAACCAGACACAGTTAACGATGTAGCTCTTTAAACCTTAATGCCAAGTTATTTTTGTCTCTCGGTTTCCTTATATATTAAGACTCCATCTCTGAAAACCTTATTTATAAGGTAACTGTAATAATCTCCAATCACCTCATAAATTTACCTCTAATCTTGTTCATTGGTGGGGTGTATGGGCTGAACAGCATCTAATGCCCGGGAATGCCTTGGGGAAACTTTACAGTTCTGCTTTCCTTGCTGGCAAAGCTCCAGTTTTTATTTCTTAACTTATTTTATTAAGGCAGGATATTATTTTATTAAGAAGGATATTCCATCTGGATATGTACCAGAGTCTGACAAAGACCATGCCCCCTTCCCAGCTCTGTAGGGCTGCTCAAGAGCAATGAAAAATGAAGAGGTGATGCCCAGGAAGAAAACTCTTACTGATGTTTTTGCTTTCCCAAGTCTCCAAGTATCAGCATTTCCCCTCTAAGCATAAAGACACAACTGTGCCATAAAAAGCTTTCATTTACCTGCAGTGGGACCCAATCATAATTTAATAGCTAAACACTACATTATTTTCCATGAAGACTCATGCAAAGCCAACGAGCCTCCTAAGCAGCGGGTTTAAAATCCTCTTCATGGAAATCCACAGCTACACTGAAGATTCCTGAAGAATGAGAACCACACACTAAGGCGACCGTTAGAATCCATGACTTTGTCAAAAAGCGATACAACTGTTCATAAGTGCTCTATGAAATAGCAGGAAGTGTTTCAAAAGAAGCCTCTGGCTTCAAAAGATGACTCTTCAAACGGACTTTTGGTTTTCTCAAAGAAAGAAAAAAAAGCTGAGCCTGAGGCTGACTATCCCTCTTTCTCTGAGGTATTGATGTACATAAATTTATTCTCATATCCAAGGTAGAGAAGTCTTTTTTAAATAAATGAGTATGTAGGTTATAATTCTTCAATACTTTCCCATATGTAATAAGCTTTGGGTGAGAGGAACACTACCTAGTTCACAGACCTGTGTCTCCCCACCCTCCACTTCAGTTTATGCAAATATAGGATGAGGGCATCCTCTCCAACTCTGAATATGCTTCTAGCCAAATGCTGAGCTTCTTGACACCGGTAATAACTGAGCAGGGCAACTTTGGGTACCAAAATTCCAAAAATTAACATCTTTGTTAATGCCCACATCCCACCCCTTCACACCACCCAGAGTTCAAGTTTTCACAAATTAGAGCAAGGAGAATATGTACCCCCTCGAACAGGGTTATTATGCTCCAAAATGACAAATGAAAGCAAATGCCAGGAAGACACAGGCGGGAGATCAGGAGCCAGTAACAGGAGTGTTGGTTTAGAGTGAAGAAGGGGCATAAAGTTTCAAGAGAAGCTTTCCCAAATCTTCACCTGGGTGGTCTGACTTGGGAATAAGCATGGTGTGTGAAAAGCACTCCCTCACAAAGAAGGGTCTCAGATCCCAGGCAGGTGATGTGAAACCCACTGAAAGGGAACCTGGTTTCTATTTTGGTTATGGCACAAACTGCCAATGTAACTTCGGGTAAGTCATGAGCTTCAGCTCTCATCTGCGAATGAGAAAACTGAATGAGAGCAGCCAACCCCCTTCCTCTACTCTACCTGGTATATTATAAGATTGTTAATATTCAGAAATAAAACTTCTGGAAAGGCCCCTCTATTGGCAGGTTAGAGAGCGCTGGAGTACAGGGCTCCTTTCCATCCTTTAAACAGCATAAAAGGCCTTCCACATACTTAGCAGAAGTATCTATCTAACCAGCGTTATGTATTTATGCATTTATATATTTTGCCCTGCTGTTTAATCTTCAACTACTGCCCGTTCCATTGCCCTGATCCACTGGAATCCACTCCCTTTCCATCATCCCATGTGATTTAGTCTCTTCTAAACGTGCACAGGCGTGTTCATGCTAAGGACAGAAGAAAGAAGAGAGAGTCGCGACGGTTGGGGAACGAGGGGAACGCCCCTTCCCAGAGGCCGTCGTCCACCCGCCGCGGGGTTCCGCGTGTCTGCGGCTCGGGCCAGTGGCTTACCCGCGATGTCCCACAACTGCAGGCGCACCAGCGTCCTGCTGTCCCAGTTAAGGACTTTGAGTGCGAAGTCCACCCCGATGGTGGCCCGGTAGTGCTGGGAGAAGAGCTGGTGAACGTAGCGCTTGATGATGCTGGTCTTGCCCACTCCGAGTTCGCCGATGACCAGCACCTTGAAGAGGTGCTCGCGGGTCTCCGGCTCCGCGGTGGCGGCCACCCCCCGTCCCAGGTCCCCGGCCCCGCCGCCCGCCATGAGCGCCTCCAGCCCCGCTCCTGCCGGCCGGCTGCTCTAGGGCGAGCTCAGGACCCGCGCTGGACCCCCCGCTGGCCGTGGAAACTTCCCCGAGGCCGTGCCCGCGCCCACAACTGCGCCTGATCGGTCACAGGACCCGGAACCAGCCGTCGCTCGCAGCCTTTGAGGGGCGGGGAAAGGACGGGGCTAGACTGGCGTGGGAGGTCCTGGCTCGGTGACCGCCCCCGCCCCGTATCCGGCCCGCGCTCTAGCAGGCTGGGCCGGACTCCACGCTTCCTTCTCAGGGGCGGCGCGGATCCCGCACGCCCCCTAGTGGCTCAGGGCCGACTGGGAACCAGCCGAGGGCCCAGGCCGCCCATTAGGGTCAAGGTCAGCCTACCAAACTGCTGAGGCCCCTGAGCCAGATCTCAAAGCGGAGGGGCGCTGCTGGCCTGGGGATAAGCCCCTTCCCTGTCTCTAACTGCACTGAGGTTTCACACCTGAAGATCATTTCCTGAGCGAGGGAATCTATCTCCAGTGCCTGTTTTTCCATGGTTACGCTATGAACTGTGTTGTTTCTCTTTTGTAAATGCCTAGATTTCACATCCTCACCTGTGTTATGTCAGTTTCCACTCTTTGCATGCTTTACATCTTCAAATATTTGTAGCTATTTCTCACTTCCCATTGTCTCTGGTCTTGGTCTATTTCATCTTTTGAGTTCTTAAACTTTTAAAATTCCTCTGTTGTCATGTTACTGGAATTTTAGGAGCAAATGCCAACAGACACATGTGTTCAATTTGGCATGTTTAACCAGAATTCATAGTGGTATGTCTAAGGCTTCAGATCAAATTATTTTTCAATCCTGTTTAAAAATCATCAGCGGCTCAAACAAAAACAAAGACCCGCAGTTGGAAGTGTATACTTTGCAAGAGGGCTCTTCGTGCTTCTCCACGGCCTCGCTGTCACTCAGACGGGCTGTTATTGAAATCCCCCCACCTCTTCCAGAGATGCTACGCTTTGTTTTATCTTGGGGTGTTGGCTCTCACTTCCCTTTTCCTCTCTCTTCCTTTGTCTAGCTCCTAATAGTCTTCAGCTCTCAGCTTAAACCTCACCTTCTCTTTCCACTTCCCCCAAGCATGGGAGGGATGCCCACTTTTCCCCTCTGCAATAGCACGGTGTGCTGTGAGTCACTTTGGCACTGCATTATACTGTACCTTTAGAACCCTGTGTCCTGCTCTGCATTATGAAGGCTAAGCAGGGACTTGGTCTTCTTGTCTGTAAGAACATCAACATTCAGTGTTTGTGTAGCCAGTACTCACTAAAAACGTGATAAGTGAATATTGAATTAGCACTCTGTTCCAAGACCTGAGTTCATGACTGAGCTTTATCCTTTGGACAACTTTGTGATCTCTGAATAGAAAAAAAGAACACAGGATGTAGAGGGAGTGGTGAGGTCTATTTCTGACTCTGCCATTTCTTTTATGATATTAGGAGATCACTACCCTTCCAATCTCCATTTTCTCCATTTTAAATGAAGCGAAAATATATGCTCTATTGTCTGTACAAAGCGATATAAAGATAATATTTACAAATATACAGTATACTTTATAAATGTATAAAATGTGCTAAAAATCAGTCTCACTTGAAGGAGCTGTTTAATATCTAGTACTGTGCTCCTTGCCAAGTTCTTTGATGGGCGTGTGTATATGTGTTTCTGGGTGCCCTTCTGTTTAATAATCAGCCTTCATCTCTCTGTGCCTGTAGGAATGTCATATGATTAAGAAAAAAAGCATAAAGTGCCCCTATTTTAACATAATTTTAAGTAATCATAAATGTATCAAATATTCTACAAAGATCAAAACTTAAATTATACAATGTTTTCCTGTAGGCTACCTATTGCTATTTAACCATTTTAATTCCACGTTTATTTCATGATTTTCCACAGTTAATGTAGAACAGCTTGGCAAAATACAAATGAAATTCTAGCCTGCTTGGACAATTGTCATTATTGCTTTCTGTTTCTATATTGTGCAGGATAATCTAATATTCATGAGATCACAGAGCCAAATACAATGATAATCTCTTCCCAGTTAAAAGGATTTTGTATTTTATGTTGCAGAATCTGTGTGGTGGCCCCACAGTTGTCACTTTTAACTATTTCTTCATGGAGCTAGTTGGCACAATCTTCCAGAGAATGCACAGTAATCAAATTTATGTCTGATTCCTATACTAAATTGAGTATTCTCATTGAGTCCACCAAAAACCTTTTTTAAATCAATTTATCAACTTTTTAATCTGCAATACGATTTTCATGTCTAAACTAGTCATTGCAATGTTTATTCAATGGCCTGGGGATTTTAAAAGAAAATGGTAAAGCTCAGAGAAAGAATATTTAACAAATGCCTCTTTTTCTCTGAACCATTCAAGGACATTACTTGAATATTTACAAAACCTAGAATCCCGTGTTTGTATAGGAATATCCTCATGGTTTGATGGAAACTTCAATGAAATATGGTTTGGAAGGCACATTTGACATAGTTTTTAAATTCGTGATTTGACCTGTTTCGCACATGTTTTGAAACGTTCAGTTGGTAAAGCATGTTGCCCCTTTGGCACAGCAACTGCTTGCCCAGTTAACGTCAACAGCACTTGGAAGTAATTTTGTGCAGATACTAGTTCAGAGTCACTACAGATAAGGTAAGTTTACCTTCTTTGAACAATGGCTCTGTGGCAAATACTATTTTCAGCCCTGTGTAGGTATTAATGCATTTAGCTGAGCAGTCCTACATTGTGGGCACTTTTGTTACCCATTCATTACTGATGAGGGAATGGGTAAGAGATGACACAGAGAAGAGGCCCCAGCCTCAAACCCAGGCATCTGGTTCCAGAAGGCCTGCTCTGAGCTCTGGTGTGCTGCAAATTCCAGCCTTCAGCAGTTAGTAGTTTCAAGGGGGCAGATAGACGATTCTCTCTTTATCATGTAGGTGTAACAGTTTATGGACTGGATTGGAACTGTTTGAACGCAAGAGGGCAAGTTTTGCAAATTCAGTCCTGCTGAATGGTGACAGGAAAATGTCCTGGAACTCAAATTTACCAAAGAATTTTCTTGAAATCAAAGACCATGGAGTCTCAGCAGTGGGTTGTGCAATGTATGTGGTTATGGCATTATAACCATAACCATCAGTCAGATAGAATATCAAGGGGTTTCAAGACTTACTACCCATTATTTCAATATGTATTAAGGTTGAAAGATTATACATCACAAAATGCCTCAGTCAAAATTCCCAATCTCTGCCCCTTTGAAAACAAAACCATGAGACTAGAACCAGCATACTTGTCATAACTGGGCAGCGATACTCTGAAAAGCAGGATATTAGGTCAATAATTTTTTCCCTTTCTTTTGCCAGTCACACACAAAAATACTTATGGCAGGGCTGACTGTTCTATTCCAGGAATTGTTCAGGTTGAGTAGAAAGTACTCAATGCAATCAGAATTGCTCTCACTTTCATTATTATAGTGGCCAGGTAAGTTCTACATTAAACTTCGTTAACAAGCAACCCTCAAATTGCAGTGGCTTTTTCCAGAGAAGGTTGATCTTTTGCTCCTGTGAAGTCTGATGTGGGCTTGGATGAGTCTCCAGGCAGCTGGCCGCCATGTGATGCTCTGGAATCCACTAGACTGCTTGCATCCTGTCATGTTGCCAGCTCAGTGGCTGCTTCTGTAGGCACTGAACCCGGCAGGGCAAGAAGGGCTGGACGGTCTTGCACCAGCCATTAAATGCTTTGGGCCTGAAGCAACACACGCAATTTCGATTTAAAAGGCATTGGTTAAAGCCTGTCTGCGTTTGCAGGTGAGGAGAGAATAAGCCTGTGTGTGCTGTGAAGAGTATACCAGAACTTTCTCCCATTTGTAGATTGCTATTTCTGGAAGACTAAACAAAGAGGAAGCAAACACACTACGTTATGAAAGATAGGGAGTTATCCCAATAGCTGTAAGTACGTTAATATGATGGCCCCTACTTATGTATAAAAAAGTTAAAACTCAGAAAATTGTCTACTGACAAATACATTAAGGTAAGTGATTTACCTTTTGTATGTTTTCAGGTTAGAGCCAGGATTTCCTAACCTTGGCACTATTGGCAGTTTGAGTGGGATAACTCTGTCATAGGGGACTTTTCAGTGCATTGTGTGACTTTTAGCAGCATTCCTGGTCCCTACCCACCATATGCCAGTAACTAACATGTCTCCTCCACCCCAATGGGACAAGCAAATATACCTCCAGATATCACCAAAAGCTCTTAGAGGGCAGAATTGCCTTAGGTTGAGAGCCGCTGGCTAGAACTATCCCCTCTATCATTTTCAACACCCAGCCCCCGTGTTAACACAGCAGCATATATGTAACTATAGACTCCATAATACATAAGGCACTGCACATGGCTTCATCTCAGTTAATAAAATAATTAAGAGAAAGGTGTTATTATATTTAACATAGGAGGGAACAAGTTGAAAAGAGGAAATGCGTTGTCTGTATCACAAGCCAAGTAAATGACAGGGAGCCAATCTAATCTAAGTCCTCTCACTCCAGATTCATAAATATTCATAAGTTTCCCTGAAGGCCTCCTATGTGACGGGCACTGTTCTAGTTACAGAGGACACGGAGATAGGAGATCTGGTTCCTGCTCCCAGGAGACTCCTAGACTAGCAGGTAAAGAGACAAATTAACATAAAATTACACTGGAGTGATGAAGTGCTTCCAGCCCGCAGAGTGAGGCACCGCACCCGCTGCCCTATCAGAAAAGCAGCAGAAACACCACAGTGGAAAGGAGGGAAGGACAGGAAGCACTAGGACAAAGAATGTTGATTTTATTTCTGAGTCACCACAGGAGAAAATAAGCTGACCTGTAGACAACTGCAGAGCAGATCAAGAGCAAAAATTTTTAATGATATTCTGAGCTGTGAGAGGGAAGAACTGTGAGACATGCCACTGAGCCCTAAGCACTCGGTCAGGGCGCGTCTGCACTGTTGCCAAGGCAGAAACGCCCCGCACTCCACAGGTGTTCTGTGATGTTGATGCAGACGAATCACATGGGGCTCAAGGGAGAGGCTCTATTAGGGAAATCACTTTTAAAAATGTTAAAAGCTCAAATCGTATATCTCTGACACAGAAAAAAAAAGAATGAAGAAGAACAGCTTAAAGAAGTTCATTTTCATATAAATAACAAGCCATGTAATTTCTGAAAATGCAGCCTGCTGGAAGCTCACCCAGCAGCCGGTCTCTCCAAGGTTTGAACTGTGCTCATTTGGAACCAGCCTGATTTGCCTTTTGATTTGACTATGTCTTAATATTTAAATATCTCAATTATTTTGCAGTGGAAGACAGATTTTACATACTGGAGATTCATTAGCATGAGTGTGATTCTCTGTCCGTGTGCACTTTAATGATGAGGCCAATTAAGTGACTCTCAGCTACATAAAGTGCACTAGCCAGGCTTCATTCTTTTTTTTTTCTTTTCTAATTTTATTTTAGTCATCGTTCAAGTACAGCTTTCTGTCCTTTACTCCCATTCCGGCCCACCCACCCTCCCTCCCATTTCCACCCCCCCTAGTTTTTGTCCATGTGGGGGTTGTCATTGAGTCAGCCATGTTTTCAATTCCGTGTTTGGAAACCAGAGAGTATGAAAATTGTTTCCTCAGACAGGGATACGTAGGCCATGGTGTTCCTTCGTCTTCGATATGAATCACTTCATTTCTCTCTTAGCCTTTACTCATAACATGTTGTTCCTTTTATCATCGACCTGCACAACAAGCAAACAGTGACTCATTCCTTTTCCTGTCCCTGTGCTATCTGACCACCTCTCGCCCACTCTACCCACCAGGCATGTCCTACCTGTCACCTAGTTTGAAGTCTTACTTTCCTCTGTTGTCCTGATTAAACCCTTACTTCTCCACCCAACTTTTCCTGATTGGAGGCATCAAAGTGGTCCCACTTCGCATCCTGCTCTCGATGTGTGGGTCGCTCTTGGTAGGTACAGCATTCCTTGTGTTGGTTGGGGGCAATAATTGAACACTGCAGTTCATCCCACCCAATCTCCACGCTGGCCCCCCGCAAGCAAAGCATACAGTGGGAGGAGCAGCAGTTACAAAGTCAACTTGACAAGTCTTGCCAGAGTAAAACGTTGGAAAAAATCTATGGGTAGTGGTGGGGGGACAGCTTAGGGCGAACTTAAAGAGAAAGTGGGGTGAATTTAGGGAGAAAATAGGGGAGAAAGTTTAAGGTCCTTTCAACTTGGGGCAGGGAAGAGGCCTAGGTAAGCAGCACAAGAAGGACGACCTCCTCTGGGCCGACTCCCGCCCCCCACTGGTGTGGCCACGAGTGCGGGGGAGTCCCCAGCAGACAGGCTCCTCCGCATCGGGGAAAAGGGGGGCCTTGGGCTATGGGGATGGGCAGGGCAAGGAAGGGCTCCTGCTTACAGACACGAGGACTGGAAAATGGCAGTCTCTAAGAAGCAGACAAGCAGGAAGAGAGAGGAGTTGGCATCAGGTACAAACTGCCAGGTATAAAACAAACAAGTCACACGGATGTGATGTACAGCACAGGGACTAGAGTCAATAATATAGCAAATTTGTACACGACAGATGGGTACTAGACTTGCTGTGATGATCTCGTCCTAAGTTATATCATGGGCAACCACTATGCGCTACACCTGAAACTAATATCCTACTGTAGGTCAACTACAATTTTAAAACACAGAGAACAGACTGATGGTTGCCAGAAAGGAGGGGGGCTGGAGGGCTGGGTGCCAAAAGTGAAGGGATTAAAAAGTACAAATTGGTAGTTACAGAACAGTCACAGACATGTAAAGCACAGTGCAGGGAACATAGTCAATAATATTGTAGTAACTATGTGTGGGGTCAGGCAGGCACTCGAACTATTGGGGGGAACCACTCTGTAAAGTACACGGTTGTCTTAACTACTATGCTGTACTCCTAGAACTAATACAGAATAAAATCGAATATAAACTATAATTGAAAAAAATTTTTTAAAGGAACTTGGGAAGGCAATGGGGGCTTAGTGAGCAGTGAGGCCTCTGGTATAGCCAGGCCTTAGTGTCTGAAAGGTTTATTATAGTATCCTGGTTAGAAGCAAAAGCTAGGGTAGAAATCTCAGCTCTGCTGCTTCTGGCCGTGCATTTTGGAATATTTACGTCCACTCTTGAAGCCTCTTTAAGACTGTCACACACAAGGTTTTGCGAACATCCAGTGAATAAAGGGTGTTAAGCAACTGCACGATGCCTGGCACGGGGCAGTGCTCCACATATGATGAGCTCCTCCTGCCCCTCTCAGTGATGGGGCAGATGGCTGTGGGCTGGTGCTAGGGCAGCCTGAACAGTGCATGGAAACTCAGACTTAGAGTCAGATGAAATTAAATTCAAATTTAGTTTGATTTAGACTAGATTCAGACCTTTCCCTTGGAATTGGGCTATCTTGATCAACACACTACATAAAATTTATGACCCTCAGTTTTCTCATTTTTAGAAACGGCTTACAAAATTGTATCTCAAAGAGGTCTTATAAGGATTAAAGTAAGGATTAGACATGTTGTATGTGTAGCTCTTAGCATAGTTCCTGGCATGGACTGAGTCCAATAAATTCTAGTTGGTGTTCCCAGGACTCCGACAATTTCACAGGCTTTTTGTCCCTGATTGAGCTTTCTCAGGCTGGTGATCTGTGAAACAATTTAATTCCCCCAAAAAGATATTGCATTCTTACTACGGATAAGGACAGGATTCAAAGAAGAATACAAGATGATGTCTGTCTTCAGAGTGCTCACAGTCTGATGGGTGAACGTATCCGCAGGAAACACGCAGCCGAGCCACATGCAGGAAGAAGGGGTTGATTCTCGCCGCAGAGACCCGCAAGTCCCCAGGAAGCCGCGTCTTGAAACAGCATTTCAAAAGCAGAGAATTGGAGGAAGGCTGCCTTAGGGAGTTGGAATGGTTTTGCAGAAACACTAGACATGAAAATGCTTGATGCGCTTGTAGAATAACTCAAGTGAGGCTTGTGCAAATGTGTGTATGCGTTCGCGTGGCAGGTAGCTACAAACAATTAAGCACTTGATTCTTGTTTTTGGTTTTTCTGATCATGGGTACTATTTCTTATTCAATTATACATTTCACACAATCTCTCTAGTGTCTTGCAGGAGGTAAGCTTCAGTAAATAAATTAAAGATGCTTTCTCATTAGATTTTAATTTCCCCAGTACCCTAATGTATATTGCCTTTTCTCTCATGATGCATTTATTTGATAACACCATTCCCATGAATATGCTATGGTATCTCTGCTGACAGTGTTTCAGAACTAATAACGGCATGATTTTTTTTTTAATTTTCATAGCAGTTTACTTGGCTTTAAATAATTCAGCCTTCATACCAGGTTCTGTAAAACATTATATTAACTAGCCGCGACCCAGGCTTTACATTCTGGCTGACACTTGTGAGGTTTCTTTTCTTCAAGAAGTTAGCAAAGGAAATCTTCCTCTGCCTCTTTGAGAGAAAGCACGTGGGGGTGCATCTGGAGACAAGGACCCAGCTGATCTAGAGACAGGGGAGAGCTGAAATGGGAATGAGTGGAGGGCGGGGGCCAGCGTCTGCATCAAATGAACTCAGCTGTGTTGTTCTGTTGGGACCTACTTCTGAATGAAGAGGACGAGGAAGAAGAACAGAGGGGAAGAGGAGGGCCAGTGCGCTGTTGGCTGCAGGTGTTGCACAGGCCAGGGCACGGTTCATAGTTAGGGGTGACGCTCAAGGGACCCAATCCTCACATGTCTTTGAAGTTAATTTTGGTTCAGTAAGAAGATAAGTAAATAAAAAAAACAAATCATGAGAGGCGAAGGATTGCTTACTCAATGTTTACTCTGTATCGTTCATGAAATATTGTGGTGTCAGTTGGCCTGGAATTTTATGTAGCTCCTTCTTAAATGGTTGTTTTATTTTGTTGTTGTTTGTTGTTTTTTTCTCACTACCAGATGGTTCCCTTGACCCTGCAGTCTTCTCCAGCCACCACCTTGTTTCTCGCCACCCCCCATCCCCCTCCCCGTTTACAGAAGGTAGTTTACACGAGCCCTCTTCACTCAATCCTTCCACTCGTGATTCTCCTCTGTCACAAGGATAACGGTGGCCTTCCCGTGATTGGTCTGCCGTGGCCTCTGCCCTCACTGGACCCCTCACTGCGTTGGCACATGGAGAGGCCTCCTTGCTAACTCGGTCTCCTCTCTGCCTGCTGGACCGTCACCCTTGCTCCTCCTTCACCTTCCGGGGCTGTTCTTTCTAGGTCTTCTTTCATGCTTTTTCCATCACCCTTGGTACCATGCGTGGTGGTGCTTCGCGGGGACCCCGGCTCTCTTCTTTATCTGCATTACTACCTAGCTGCAATCATCAGGTTTATGGTTTTACACATTGTCTATGTTTTATTGGCTCTTAAATGTTCACCTCTCACTTGTGCCCTGAACTCCAGACTTTTTTATCTACCTATGTACTGTGGCCAAAAACAGATTCTCACTTCCCACCGCAGAATTTGTTCTTCCAAAGTTTTTACCGTCTCAAGTGTCATCTCCACTTGGCTCATGTTCAGGTTCCAGTCTCCAAGGCCACCTTTAACTCCGTTCCTTTGCTCACTCCCCACATCTAACCCGCTAGCCATTGCCTTCACTTAGTATTTTTAAACTACTAAGTGCCTCCATGTGTCTGCTACTGTTCTGGAAGCTGCAGGTACAGGAGAGAATAAAGCAGACAAAGCCTTGACCTCTCATTCTGATGACTTTAAAATAGATCCACAGTCAAGCCACCTTTCATCCCTCACATATCCTCACCACTATTACCCCAGGCAGAACCACTCACATCTCCTAGAATTATTGCAATAGACTCATGCTTCCACCATTGCCCCCCCAGTCTTTTCTCTCCATGCCAGTCTAAGTGATTATTTAAAAAAGAAAATCAAATGCTTTTTCTCTGCTCATAACTCTCCAATGACCTCTCATTTCATACACAGCAAAACCCGAAGTCTTTAACAAAACTCACACGGCTCTGTATGGTCCGAGCCCTGACATTGCTGTGATCCCCCCTCCACACCCTCTGCTTGTCTGACATTGCTCCAGTCACATCAGCCTCCTTGCACTTCTGCCAACACTACAAACAGCCCACAACCCATGACCTTAGTTGTTGCTGCCGGCACATTCCTACATCTCAGATCTTCCCTAAAACATCCCCTTACTCAGAAGGTTATCTCTGAGTTTTAATATGAAAAAGCATTCATGACTCCTTCACCACTCTCTATCCCCCTTACCCTGTTTTATGTATGTGTGCATATGTACACATATGAATGTATGTCATGTATGTATGTATGTATGTATGTACACCTCGGCAGTCTTTTCCATCTGGAATGTAAGCCTTCGAAAGATAAGACTTTGTTCTGCTCACCGCTATGTATCTCCATCTCCTAGAGCAGTGCCTGGGAAATGTTATGCACTCCACAAATATGTATTGAGTTGTCTTCAATCTTAGACTTTTATAACATGTTAACTTATAAGTGTATTAAAAAGTCTGCATTCTGAGCCACCTCACAGCAGATAAGTGTCCCATTTATGGCTCAAGAACAGTGAAACTCAGCTTCCCTGTGAACTGATTAGCATTCTGTTCCATCTAAAGTATACACTTTCAAGTCAATGATTAAGTACCCTTTCTTTTTGTTGTGGCTAGTTTTCCATATTTGCTCAACTATGAAGTAGAAGTGCTGCTGTAACTATGCAGCCACAAAGCCCTTGGGAGATAGCACAGGTGATTAGCTTTGGCTCTGTCAAATGAATCAAGGTGATGAAATCAGGCCTGTGGGTAAACAGTGCAGTCAGGTGAACCATGACGTATAAGGGAAACAAGCACTTGCACTCTGATCCTTAGATGGTGAGCTGTGTAGGGCAGCAGGCTAGAGCAGTTGAGAAATCATGGCTAAAAATAGTCCCTATGCAGATATTCCCAGGAAAAAATCATACCAAGGCACCAAAAGGAGCAATTCAATAAAAGACAGGGTGTCCATGCCATAAGAGCACTAGTGTCTTATTTAGCTACCACTGGCCAACCCAGCGCCACCTAGGCCCCAGCTATGTGGGCTGTTGTCCAGACCTGTCTTCTTGGCTCTGAAATTTACCCGTGCTGTCATGTGTCTGGTTCGCCCTTGCCATCTAACTCACAAACTGTGAATTCTTTCTGTAAGATCCAGCTCCAGTATTACCTGCTTGGTAAACTCTTTTATGAATATCTCAATAGATTTAGTTCCTTTTTCTCCTCCGTTGCCATGTCCATTTGCACATGTGTCTATGACAGAATGCCCTCGCATTAATTTGCTTGTGACTTTCCTTCACCTTGCGTCTATTGGCTCTTTGGGGATAAGAGTTATTTTTGCTATTGTATCTCCAGCGCCTAACCCATTATTTTCTTACCGTAAAGTGCCTTCTCATAATTTTGTCTGCTGAAATTAAAAGCCTTAAGTATTACGCCTTCTATAGTGATTTTTTTAACTTTCAAGATTCAAGAATCTCATATAATGTGAACGTGTTTATAAGAAACAGGACACATCAGAGTAATCTAGTTTCCTATCTCAGATACACAGGCCAGTGTATTATAACTTTTTTTTTTAACGTTAATGCCTCCTTAAGCAACTCACTTACAAAAGGATCAATAATATAATGCCTTTTCCTCTCTTTTTCTGCTGAAGAGTCCAAAACACTATGTTGGAAGCAATTGAGTCATTCTCATGAGATTCTCCATTGAATAGGAAGGAAACGGCTAATTCCAGTTCCTTGTCTTACTTACGTTGGATTTATAGATGAGAGACCAAAAGTACTGAGTGGTAGAATAGCTCGCTCAGTTACTTAAGTACTGATAGAAAATCACAGCTTTTAGAACTTCATTCCTAGTTTTTGTAGTTCTTTTGGTAATATCTAGGCATTAAAAAAAATTTAATTCCCAAACTGAGTGAGTGTTCATTAATTATTCCTCAAATAACTCTGAAATAATTTCTCCCTTCTTTTTGTTCTAATAATGTTTTTTTTCTTTTTTCCTTTTACTTAACCAAAATTTTGTTCGTGTTATTCTGCTGTTTTATTATTATTGGCCAAGTTTTGCTTTGTATTATTACTAGATTTTCAACTCTTACATTTCTATCTGGCCTTATTTTTCAATGTTGATTGATTCTGTCCCCAGAAAACAGTGCTTTAGAAACAAAGACTTTCATTCATTTTTGTAAACCCCTAATCCTAGGAGTTTTACCCTGGTAAGTTCTACCTGTGGGCAAGACTATCCTTGGACTCTTCTGGATCTTAATGAGACAGAAATTTCAGAACATCAAAGAGAAGCCAACAGCTAGTACTCCCCTTTTATTCCCCATGAATCACGTTGCTAAATCCTCTACAACCAGTGCCCGCCATGTATTCAGCCCGCTCCCGACAATGACAGCCTTCAGCGCTCATACTCTTCATCACATCAGGGCGAGTGCAGCTGCCTTGGAAAAAGCAGTTGTTTTGTCCTCGGTCTGTAGCCAAACCCCCGAAGCCCACTGGAAGTAGTTCCAGCAGGAAAAGGCTTTTCTCATTACTTCTATTTACATTCCCTGGATAGAATCTGGCCATCGGTGACAGCATCCAGCTGTAAGTTCTTATTGTCTTGTTTGATCTACAAAGGGACAAGCTTTCCTCAACATTTGTAGGCATATAAACTACCAACAAGCATGATTTCTCAATGATACTCTTCAAATAGCTCTGTAGAGATTCCTTTTGCCTCCTTTGTGGCAGGTAGGCAGTCCCACTCCAGGAAGGGGCACTTGGACTGTACCTGTTAACCTTCTGTATTCCTCTGAGAGGGTCAACTGTCACCTGGCAGGGGGTCAGGTCCCAGGTCGGTACTTCCCACAGAATCCCCCTAATAGGGCACTTGATGCATATTAATAGAATTAAAATACTAATCTTTCCGTGCCCTTGCTCATCTCTGCTTCTCAGGTTAGTACAGCACCAAGTTTACCACAGTACCCAGCTAAGGGGTTTATTATGATATTTATTTATTAAATAAAATTTTGGTTGCTTTCTCTAAAGAGCAGTTTCAGTTGATGCCTGTGATTTGCATATTCTCCATATGATTTTTTGGCATGATCTGTTTCACAATGGATCATAGATTCTGACTTTATTGTGATTTGCTTTTCAGCCTAAGCAAAACATTACCTCTTCTTTGCCTTGCAGATACTATCCCCCCAGAAACCAGTGGCATGTCCCAGGGTGTCCATCCCTGCCCTGGAGATCCACAACACCTGAATATCTGGATGCATTCTGATAATTTTGTTCTGGTTTCCCACAGCAGATATAACTGTGTGTGAAGCTAGACTCCAAAGCTTAATGAAGTCTGGCAAACAGATGAAACAAGACAATGTTCATTGCATGGGCCACAATTCTAGGGAGACCTGGGTTATTTTTAAATGGAAAAAGTGCTCTCTGGGTTCACCCTCAGACAGAATTTAATATCATTGCTTGAGACAAGTGCTCTTGATTGGGCCAGAGTTAGCCCTTCCCCCCCCATTTACCAGAATTCCAGAGAAATACATCTTGGACTGTGTAGAAAATAGTCATTTCCCCAAAGTCTAACTTTTAATACAAGGCATCCTTAAACTGGTTGTACCCCTGATTCTGCTGTTGAAATGGGGCTGTTGAGGTGACTGGATTTGGACAACACTATCAAATTCTGTCAGTGAAATATTGTACTGTGATGACCTTCAAATATCTCACTTGATGCTTTAAGAGAAGAGAATTCCATTCATCCCTTCCTAGTAGATCACAGACTTAAAAAACAATCTCCATGGTTTACAGAAATGTGGGTTCCTCCCCCTCTATAAATAGCAATCCTAACAACAGCACTGTTGGACAGGTGATCCATGAAGTATCCTGTGAAGTGGACACAGCAGAGAAGGGTTCCTATGATTACATCAAATGCAAATCTTAATATTAGACAATTTTAAAATGAATAATAAACACTTGCAGAATGTTCTGAGACAGCTGGCACAACAATCAGAGCAAATTTTTGGTTAGAAAGGTGTGACGAGTAAATGGCAATTGATTTACGGAGACGGGGCGGGAGGCTCTCATTTGTCCGTTTTAAAATCCAAAGACAGCTGCCCTCCAAGTTGATGCTGTTCACTTAGATGGAAAAGGCTGCCATTCTTCTGTACTTCTCTCAACTAACAAAATTAAATTAACGTTACAAAGATTATTTTAACATGCAAAGTCATCTGAATTACCTGAACTCCAAACATCATTTGATATAGTATCACCTGAATTAGTTCCCCTGGAAGAATTTAGGTAGGAGCTGACATCACGGCACCTCACGTCAATTGATGAAATAACCTCATCTATTTTAACTGACTTAGGTTAGGCCTGACTAAGGATGGTTAGGGCTTTTTAGAGCTTCATATAGACTTTCCCACAAGAAACATAGGGAGACACTATAGTTTCTGAACTGTCTCAATGTGCTGAGAAACTAAGAGCTGTGTGTTATGGCTCTGGGTTAAGAACCTAGACTGGGGTGTATTTAGATTATTCCCGATTCTCAGAAGGTGTGAAACTATGTCCCAGGGCAAGTGTTTTTTTTGTTCTATTTTCTTTGTTTGTTTTTGTTTTCAGCATTAACATCATTAGAGTGTTCAAAATGCAAATAAACCTTTTGTACTTAATCTGCTTTTCCTATTCACAAGAATAAATTGTGGTTTAATCAGATATGGTCTTGTATAATTCCCCTTGATATGATCTTTCCTTATTAAGAATCATTTCACATTGGTTTTGTTGTTGTTGTTAATTTTGGACTACCCAAAAGCATTGCTCTGGGAATCTCTTCAATATCTTTGAATGTTTCTTTTAAACAGACAATACGGGAAGGCAAGACGACCAGAAGGGAGAGGAGTGTTTCTGCCTCACCTCCTGCGGTCGTTTCGGGTCTCTCTCCCTCGCTGATCTTTCTCCTTCCAGTCTCAGCTGCGAACAGTCTCCTGCCTCTCCTGTATCTCTGTCCAGGGAGTTCCTTGCGATTTGTCTCAGGAGTCCCAGTATTTTTAGTAGCTCAGTCAGGGGTTTAGGGATACATTTTGAACAAATGCTACAATTCAAATGAGGAAAACCCTCACTATCAGTTCTCCAGGCTTCTGACACGGCAGCAGAGAGGCATGAGCAGAAGAAAGCAATGTGAATCTTCCTGGTCATTTACGACCCTGATGGCCTCCTGAATCTTCTGTTTTACTAGATCACTTACAAAACTGTTCAGGCACGGGCCTTTCCTTTCACTTTCCTTACAGAAGTTTGCCCACGCCCCACACCATGTATCTCCAGAAAAAATATCCTCAACACAGAGGGTTTTCTCCCACAACTGTCTCCCAGAGATGCTTGGAGGTAGCAAGAGTAACAGATTTGCCTTCTAAACAGCAGCTTGTCTGGAATATCATAAGGCCAGCATAATCTTCTTTTTCATGCATTTTCTTTTAAAATAGAAACATTTCCTCTGACAACCTATTATAACCCATTCCAGGGATTTCCCTCAAATCTTTTAAAGATTTTATTTATTTATTTTTAGAGAGGGAAGTGAGGGATGGAGAGAGAGAAACATCAATGTGCGGTTGCTGGAGGCCACAGCCTGCAACCTAGGCATGTGCCCTGACTGGGAATCGAACCTGGATTTCCCTCAAATCTTTACCTTAAGAGAATGGATAACAAGTGGAACAGAGGTTCTGTAAGGACGATGGAGAGAGGAGTGACAAGGGGACTACTGTTTATCCAGGGAAGATAAACATGTGATCTGCAGCCAGAACATGCAGACCCCCAACAGTCTGACATGCAGTGGCTGTGGTGTCTGTTGGGAAGGAGACTGTTATGAATGAAATTTCCAGTATGTTGAAATCCTAGCTCCACTCTGACCAGGTGATAGATAGGGACTTGGGGACTGATTAGGTCATGAGGGTGCAGTCCTGATGAATGGGATTAGTATTCTCATAAAAGGGACCCCACATGAGGGTCAACATCTACCATGTGAGGAGGACACTGTAGGTTGATGCTTTGATGTGGACTTCCAAACCTCCTGAACTGAGAGAAGTAAATTCTTTGGTTTATAAGCCGCCCTGCCCATGACACTGTCATAGCAGCTCTGATGTACTAAGACAAAACCATGTCTAGTCCTGCAGAATCTCCATTATTCCCAGAGCTATTGGTACCCACATGGCAGTGCATAAAATCTCCCTCTCCCTTTCTCTCCCCTTCTCTCTGCATGAACACCACACATACATATGCTTTCCAAAACAAGACTCCTTCTTTAATTAAATATAAATAAATCCTTTTTCTGTGCCAGGTACACTGCTTTGCAAGTGAAAAATAATTTAAGGAACTGGGAATGACCAGCTTATAAAGGAGAAACTTGATAGAAACCTCTGTAACTTATTCACATATTTGAAAAACTGACTGTGGATAAGGAATTCACTTTACACAGTATGGCTCCATAGGCAAAAATATTCATTTTTTTATTCAGCAGACTTTGATTGAAAACCTCCTATGTGCCATAGATGCTGTCATAGATGCTGGAGATACCAAAGTAAAACATTTCTCTATTCTCAGAGAGCAAACTGTCCATTGAAACTCAAAGAGGTCAAGGCATCACAGGAGATCATTTCAGTCCAACACAATGACAGAGTCCCTAACAATGAGGACTATCCCCAACATAACAGGATGTCTTGTGAACTTTCATCACTCAGTTTAGCTGTGATTCTCTAGGGTGGAATAGAGTAGATGAACAGTTCAGGACAATGGACTTAGTAGTCATTCTGATTGGCTGCCAGCAAAGCCTGGAATGTTGGGACATGTGGCGTCACATCCTCTGGCTGCCATCTTGTTCCTAGGGGCAGTTGGCAAAGAGATCATGGTCCCTGGATATCCTCTCACCTTCTTCTAGGAGTTCTGAAGGCCAGCACTCTGCTTTGGTTACAGAGTTCATTTGTCTGTATCCTCACTGCCCTTTCTCACCTGGCTAGGGCACAGTGAGGGGACCACCTCTCCCACGGCAGTCTATGCAGTCAGATCACATGTATGGGGACACTGTCTTTGGGACACTGAACCCAGATAAGTGATTGGCCATGTCACTGCCCCATTTGTACCAGGCCAGGGAAGGTCACATGAATGAGCATGAGAAAAAGGACTTTGAGATCACTGACTAGGATCTGCATGCAGAATGAGTTCAATCTCACCCAGCGGTGGCACTGATGGACCAATGAAGAGGCCACCTATGGAGTGTGGAGACAGCGAAACTTGGATGGAGAGAGGCCTAACTTTGGAGGTAAAGGGGCTGGCAACTACTACTTGCCTGTGAACTTCATCAATGTCAGGCTCAGGAAAGGGGTGACACAGGATGCATAGCTGGAAAATTCTGATGGTGAAGAAAAAGCAGTTAAGCAGGATGAATTTCCAAAGAATTTCAGACCAAAGAAGTTAAAAACTGGTGGCAATTTAAAATCCAGCCAGAAAGGGTTTGCAGGGGGAACCAGATTGTTCATGGGTTTTGGTCTCTGGGTAGGGCACACAAAAGGAATTGGACAGAAGTGTCTGCAGAAGATGGGCTTCATCTCCATAAGGGGCCTTGGGAAAGACACGCAAGGTATCATTGACCCAGTCAAAGCCAAAGAGAAAAAGGGAAAAGGTGAAATGGGAGCCCATGGCCTGGAGTAGATCACTCAGGCCCTGAAGACACCCTTCTTGTTAACTCTGAAGAAGAAGCCGAAGAGGAGTTTCAGAAGAGGCTGAACCAGTGGAGGAAAGATCCCAGTGGAAGCAAGAAGAAGCCCATGTACTCTTATAAGACAATGGAAATGTTGAAGGCCAACAGCAGGGTTAGCAAGAAGCTCGCCAATCCCCGAAAAGAGTTTTCTAAGATCAAAGTCATAGACCAGACTGGCCGGGAGCAGAAGGTCTACTACAGCTACAGTCAGATCAGCCATAATCACAACATCCCTAATGAAAGGTTGCCACAGCAGTAACTGCAGCTGCCACAGCCCTGCAAAGAGGCCAAGGCCCTAGGCTTTGTGCTGCCGAAATTGGAACACAACCTGCAGCTGCTCATCAACCTCACGGAGCAGCAGATCATGCCAAGAGTTGGCATACGTGTCTGCCAAGTGCAAATTCAATGAAGCACTTGATATCATGAGTAGGGAGATGCCCTCCAATATTGGTGACTACATGCAGCCTGGAGCATGGGAGAACATCACTTACTTCACCCACACGGAGTGGAGGAAGGACTTCCAGTACAAGGCCAGGCAGGAGTGACAGGAGATAAGAACATAGCCCAGAGGGTCATCAGCATGGCCACCATCTCCATGCCCATGAACTTTAAGGACTTCATTGAGACTAAGGCCAAGAGGAACAACATGGTCTCCATGTTTGTCATTGGGAAGTGACACGAAAGGAAGCAGCTCTACACCTTTGGCCACATCATCATCGACATCAACAGGGGACTGGTTTTCATCCACGGTGAGAAGCCCTGGGTGCCCATCTCCCTGTAGCACCCGATTGACATGGTGAAGTAAACTGCGGCAGTCCTGGAGCAGGCTGAACAGTTGCACCTTAAAAGAGGGAGGTCCAAAATTTCAAGGAAGACTTACCTGGGGCAAAGCGAGGCACCGATGGGGCACAACAGACCCCTGCTAGTACCTAGCATGCATCTGAGTCTGCAAGGTGGTCCTGGCTGGGCCTCCCTGGTGCCCTGTCACACTGCACCACACTGGGACAATCTGAGTCACGGCCATGTGCTAGTGGTTCAAAGGCACCAGGTGGTAACCTGTGGTTACATAGGCCCTCAGTTCAGTGGCCTTGGTTCATGAGTTTGGTGAAGAGAAGAATTCAGAGTCGAGAACTCAAGTTATAAGAGTAGGTTTACTTAGAAAGTCACAGAGGTGGAAAGAAGGGAGCAGCTGGGCTGCGTGGCCTCAGGAACCAAGTTACAGAGGCAAAAGGAAGGCCCCTGGAGCTTAGTCACTTCAGTGATATACTCAGCTTTTCCCCCAAGTACTTCTAAAATCTTTTATTGGGTTATCACTTTTAAAAATTACTCTGCAAACTATCTTGTGCTGTACTTTTTTTTGTTTTTGTTTTCTAATTATTTTAACTTTTTAATATGTTTTTGTTTTGTCACTTCAAATTGAAATGAGTTTGCTGGACCTGATCCATTTTAATGGTAACCATAGTTTTTTTTTTTTTAAGATAAATATCCTTCAGTGTTTTCATCTTTTAAGAGTCTATTTTGGAAGTTGGTGACTGCCATCTCATAGCCCCTTCCAGATTGTATTTTTTGTCTACCCAGAAAGCCAGTATCTGTATGACACATGGTAAGGAATGACCTTGACTTTCTGAGATAAAGTGCAATCTTCATTTATAAAATTGTTTTAACATGTCTGCATATTTTTAAGCCTGTTGACTTTGCTTCTGGCATCAGAAACCGTGTTCAGGGAACAATAAAAACTGTCATTTAAACTGTGTGTACACAAATCTCCTGGTAGTGTGCACTGAGCCATCTGCTCTGCCCAGGGATTTTTTTTTCTTTTTCTATGTGTAACTGTAATGTTTCACAAAGTAATTTTGTTTCAAATGATGTTTCATGCTACCCAGTTCCTTCAATAAATTTTCATTGCTCGTCTTATGAAAAAAAATTACTTCTGAACTAGGTGCAAAATTCTAGCATTAGATTAGTCCCTTTCCTTCCACATGTTGCCTGGCATTTAAACAGTGGATCTTAAAATATTATACAATCTCTACTGGAGCATAACTATAAGTTTAATAAATTGGATTGCTATTTAAAATTTATATAAATTAATACATTCAGAGCCCGATTATTTCAAGGGGATGAAGTACTCTATTGCTGCCTCATGCAGGTTCAATACACAGCAAAGTAATTTTAACAATTCCGATTCCGAATGGAAGTGAGACCTACTTTCATTATCTGGACTTTCTTCCTAAGCCCCTACATTCTTCTTGTTCTTTTCTCCTAGTCCTGATGACTGATGAGAATTAAACAGTCTGCAGTGAAAAATTATAATCACTAAACTTTGTATAGTAGATCACATTTATTCTTAATATAACATCAATGTTCTTTCAACGTAAAAAGCAAAGATTTTTCTTCTCCCAAATTCCTGGGGAGTAGTTCTGTTTACGACTAAGCTGTCTTTTGAAATCACTTCCTTCTGACATCCTAGAGGAAGAGAAATGCACCCGATATGATCTAACGTCTCAGCCACAGCATCTGTATGCCCTCGAACTGCTCTCTAAAGATGATTGGGTAGTGCTGCCATCTCAGTATCAGGGGGCAGTCAGAAAGATCTACTTTTTCATTGCCAGCCTTGGAAGAAAATCCCACATCGGTCATCTAGATAGTAAAACAGAAACAGTAGTTTTACTTCAAATAACAAATATCAGAAAACCTAGAATCCGTGTTTTCCATATGACGCGGATGAATCATGGCCAGCAATGCCTTCAGAATTCATGGGATGAGGGTCTCTGGAGCTTTACAAAGATGGGGATGCCACCGATGTCTGTAATAAAGATACGGGAATACTTCGGAGATGTACTGTCGGGGGTCACTAGAGACTGGCAAGCCTGGCCTCTGCGTGCATGGCTTTTTCTGTCCTCAAATGCCCCACATTCTTTTCCACTCTCACTCCCTGCATCTGTTAACAACCACTTCCGTGGGGTGGATAGTGACACATTAACATGGTTGTATTAATGTGTGACTAAGCAGGAGATTTAACCTAGCCTAGAATTGTTCGCAACATAGAAGCGTGGCTCTTATACACTAAAGGTTAGCCCTGGAAAGAATCACACTTGCACTATAAATCCTCCGAATGTCAATGCTGTGGCAGATAGCATGACCATTTAAAGGATTTCCGATAAACAGAACGAACAGCCAAGGAGGACAATGGTTCTAAGTGGGTATTCTTGCTGGAGCCACTGCATTTACTATGGTTTGTTATTGCAGAATTTTTAGAGAAATCACCATTTTGCGATTCTGTTTTAATGAAGTCACAGGCTGAGGAGGAATCTTCTCTGTTTTCTGACTACGCTGTGTGCAGTGAGGATGGACAAGAAGCAACTAACACATTAAATATTTTGTATGTATTTCCTTTCATCCTTATAACCACCACATAAGGTAGGCTTGATGGTCACCTCATCTTTACCCAAACCGAACTCAGAGAAATTAAGTAATTTGCTCAAAATTCTTTAGAGACAAAGACCCACACAAATCTATGAGCTGATACAACACAAATAGTGCTAGCTGAGCGTGCCCGAGAGTGTGCAAAACAGGAGAATTGCATTTCATTTTAGCTCTGACCTACACAAAGTCGTGGCGGGAGGTGACCTTTTGACAGGCTCATCCATCCCCCCATGCGACAGGCAAGGCCGATACAGTGAGCTCACAGTGAAAGGCCAAGCTCGAGACTGGATTGCTCCGCGTGTCAGATGCCCTGGCCAAGACGCTGATGTTTCTTCATTTCCGTAGAGAGGCCCAGGAATTCTGACTCTGATTCATGAGAACATGAAACTTTGGAGGCACATTAAGACCTTTAACATTTGAAATGATGCATTTGGCTTCTGCGCAGTCAGACACCCTGGGTGCGCATGCTGGCTCCATCACTCGTTGTTGTGGGCCTTCGGGCAAGTTACTCGATTTCTCTTGACTGCTGTTTCTTTAGCCGTGAAATGGGAATAATAATAGTTACCTGTCTCATAGGGTTATTCTAAGAATTAAATACATTAATACAAAATCTACCAAGAACTGAAATATATGGTAGAATTACCAGATAAGGACATTAAAATAAAGCCTATATCAAACAAAAAGTTTTTGCACAGCAAAGGAAACCATCAACAAAATGAAAAGATAACCCACTGAATGGAAGAACTTACAGCTGATAAGGGGTTAATATCAAAAACTTATAAAGAACTCAGGCAACTCAGCACCAAAAAAAAAACAAAAAAAAACACAATTTTAAACATAAGCAAAAGACCTGAATAAACACCTCTCCAAAGAAGATACACAGATGGCCAATGGACATATGACAAGGTGCCCAATGTCATTAATCATCAGAGAAATACAAATTAAAACCATAATGAAATATCACCTCACACCTATCAGAATATCTATCATCAATAAATCAACAAATGACAGGTGTGGAAGAGAATGTGAAGGAAAGAGAACCCTCGTGCACTATTGGTGGGAATGCAGACTGATGCAGCCGCTGTGGAAAACAGTATGGAGTTTCCTAAAAAAAATAAAAATGGTATGACTTCGTTCACATGTAAAATCTAATAAACAAAATTGCAACAGGCTCAGACAGAACAGACTGACAGATATCAGGGTAGGGGCTGTGGGGCTGGGCGAGAGAGGTGAAGGGATTAAGCCAGAAGGAAACGGATTGGGGGAGGTAGAAGAGGATAAAAGTGGGGGTCAGTGGTGATGGAGGGGGGCTGGGCTTTGGGTGGTGAGCACACAATGTGGTATGTAGATGATATATTATAGGGTTGTACACTGAAACCTATATACTTTCATTAACCAACGGAACCCCAATAAATTCAATAAAAATATAAAAATATAAATTACTACAAATATATTCTATGTATTCAAAAAGTTAAGTAGAGACATGATGACTAAATGTAACATAATCTCTTAGAACAGAAAAAGGACTTTAGGTAAAACTAAGAAAATCTGAAGAACTAGGGACCTTCACTAATACTTACGTGTCACGATTGATTCATTACCTGTATGTAACAAATGCACAGTACCAAGGTGAGTTGTTCCTGAGAGGGGAAACTAGATGTGAGGTATGTGAGAACTCTGTGTACAATCTTTCAAGTTATACTGCAAATCTAAAACTGTTATAAAAATAGTGTTTACTTTCTTAAGTGAAGTTTAAAAAATAAGTCAATCAAAAATTTAAATTTCCCGCTTTCACCATCCTTTCTTCCTTCCCCAAAACCCTTCCCAAGGGGTCAGAAAAGAACAGGTAATACGTCCTCGGGGTGTTATAGTGGGAGCCAGTCTTTATGCTGCTGTCTCTGCTGGTCTCTGCGCCCCCCGTCCCCCCCTCACCCCCCCCCTCCAGTTAAGCTAGAGTAACTCAGTCTTTTATCCTGCTCTCTCCCCATGCTCTTCCTGTAGGTCTTTAGTGAAAGTTTCTGTAGCTCATTTTTAAAGGACGTCCTTTAAAAAAACAACTCTCAGAATATTGGGCCTTAAATCAGATCCCTTTCTTTCTTTTGTTTACTTTTTTTAAAAAAAATTGCACTGAACCCATTTGCCCTAACAGCAGCCCTGAATGCCTGGCCAGTGGGGAGAAGGTGAATCCATGAGCATCAAAATGGATTTCCTTCCAAATCATCCTCTTTTCTTATAAAAATTCCCAATCTCTACTGTCTTCCTAGATGACTGTGAATTTCCCTATATTTCATTTTTGTTTTTTCTACCTATGAATTATGCTAAAACTCTGCATTGAGAATGAAACTGTTCCTCCTACTGTGTAAAAAAACATGCAATATTTATAAATATGCATATTAAAAAACATACAATACCAAAAAGGTCAGGGACACTGACATTTTTCCCTAGAATGTCAAATAAAATAATGATAACAGTCAACATAACAATAGCTGTCCGGTGTGAATGAATCAAACTTGTATCTATTTTTTGTCAGATCAGCAAAAAACATTTTTGGTATGCTACAGAATTTTAGGAGTTAGTTTATGTGTGCCATGAGATGCAAAATGTTGAAAACTCTACTGACAAACTTTGGTTTTAAGACTTTGTCATAGTACTTACTGACTTAAAAGACATGGCTAATCAATGACCACTTGGTTTTAGATTGTGCCTGCACAATTCTAAAAAGTTTAAGTTGTATATTCAATAATTTTTCCATATCATTCAAGATGGCTTGAGTCATATTTTCCATTGCTTGCAATCTAAAGATTCCAAAGCATATGCCACTCAGTCTTGCGTTCTCAGCACACTGTGAATTGTCATAGTTCAGTTTTTACGTCACTTGTTGGAGTCTGCATTGTAATAGTATGTATGTGTTTATTTTATGTTATCATTTTCCCAGTGTTCAGCTCTTGAGCTTGTTACCTTTGTCTTACTGAGCATCACGTTAGATGCCTACCCATAGGAAATGCTGTACAACTTGATTATTTTCCCATTTGCTTATTGTTTTGATATCAGGCAAAATAGTTGTTGAGTTCTTTGGCCTTAAGCTACCTTCTTTGTTTATCTCTTGTGTGATTTTGAGCTTCGAATGGGGTGATATACATGAAGATGCCCTCTGGACACTGGCAGGTATCCTCTCAGCTCCAGGAACATTAACTAGGATTTTAAAAAGAGGAACACATAGTTCTGTTTTGTCTGCTCCAGTATTTTAACCCATTTTTCTTTCTTTCTTTCTTTCTTTCTTTCTTTCTTTCTTTCTTTCTTTCTTTCTTTCTTTCTTTCTTTCTTTCTTTCCTTCTTTCTTTCTTTCTTTCTTTCTTTTTTTTTACAGATTTTACTTACTTATTTTTAGAGAGGGGAAGGGAGAGAAAAAGAGAAGGAGAAAAACATCAAGGTATGGTTGCCTCTCGCATGCCCCCTACTGGGGACCTGGCCCACCACCCAGACATGTGCCCTAGACTGGGAATCAAACCAGCAACCTTTTGAGTTGCAAGCTGGCACTCAAACCACTGAACCACACCAGCCAAGTCTTAAGCCGTTTTTCTATTTCCATCCTGAAAGGCTTTATTGCATCTCTGTATTTATTTGTTGGGCATACTATTCCAATAAAAATCATTCAAGAAATTGTTTGCTTTGGAAAGCAGTTAGCAAGAAATTAATGGCTTTGATTTCCTAGATTCATTTTTCAAGAGCATGGATATGACATGGAAAGATTGGTTAGCTTCCATTAAGTACCTAGTGCTTTGAAGTAGCTTTTATGGAGCTGGTGAGCCAAAATTAGACTTGAGAGACCAAAGGGAGATCTCACCTCCATTTCACCTCATCCTTTACTAATGTTCTGAAAATAAGCACACTTGGACCCTGGGTCCTGGTTTTATTCCAGCTGGTCCTCATGCTGACATTGCTGTGCTTTCTGAGCTATAGGCCTGAGAATAATTTCCTGCCTGCTGAGATTACCATGTCAGATTATGTGGAATATGAGTCTATTTAATAATTCCTTCTGTAAAATCTATTCCATTCTCTTCTAAGGATTGCTTCTGAAATGCTCGACTTGGTAGGGTCACTGGTAGGGTCAAAACACTGTGCAGAGGACACATTTCCTTCTTCTTCACGTATAACCATCTACTCATACTTACCCAGGAAAGCTGAGATACTGGAATGAGAAACTAGGAAGAAGCGGTTTTCTGGATTCGTTTGCTAGTGTTATCATAATAAAATATTACAGCCTGGGTGGCTTAAACAACAGAAGTTTACTTTCTTGCATTTCTGGAGGCTAGAAGTCCAAAATCAAGGCATTGGCAGGTTCGGTTTCTTCTGAGGCCCCTCTCCTTGTCTTGCAGATGGCTGCCTTCTGGCAGTTTCTGCAAATGGTCTTCCATCTGTGTGGAGGCAACAATCCTGGGGTCTCCTTGTGTGTTCAAATGTCCTCTTTTGTAAATACACCAGTCAGATTGGGTTAAGGGCCACCCTAAGGGGCTCATTTTAACTTAATCTCCTCTTTAAAGGCCCCATCTCTGCAAAAAGCCACATTCAGAGGTACTGAAGGTTAGAGCTTTAACAAATGTATGTCAAAGGGACACAGTGCATCCCATATTTGCTACAGCATGTAAATACTCAGTACTAGGTATTGTGATCATGTGCTTTGTCATTTAATTTTAAAACGACTTATTGATACTGTCTCTATCATTTCCTGCACTGTAGGTATGAGAAAATTCATGCTAAGTAAATTTAAGAGTATTCGATGGGATCCAGGCTTTGTGGACAGGGAAATGTTCTCTGGCACGAAAAGAAATGTGAGAAAACCGTAGGCTTGGAGGAGTTTACATGCATGGATTAGGGAAGAGTCTGAGGAAGTAAAGAAACAAGTGGCACTTCGGTTCCATGTTGTCATCCTGAGACTTTTCTATGGTTTTGATTCATCCAGGATCCCACTAGAGAAAAGCTGATCATGCCAGATGTCCAGGGATGGTTCCCCACCTTCGGACCTGTTTTCCGTGCTCATCCTCAGTCGGGAGGGTCCTGGAGCTACGTACACTGTGCGTGCAGAGAGGGCAAGTGCCCACTGACTTAAGTCCCCTCCACCCAGGGTGGCCCAGTTGCCACAGTCCCCTGCCTGAGGCCAGATAAACTCAGCAGTGTGACTGACACAATTTTTTAAGAGCTCCCTCAGAAATCTGGTTGAGGCTTGGGTTGTGCTAAAAATTTCACCCTGGTTTGACTTCTCTTTTCCGGTTCTGGCTTTCCCCAGCCTTATTTGTTTCCTGGGTAGCATGCCCTTACTAAATTACTTTGCAAGTAAATCTTTGACTTAGGGCGTGATTCTGAGTCAGATTCTGTAGTTAAGTCACCCTCTGAGGCTCAATCTTGTTCTACCTTTTTTTCAGTTCTTCAGAGGTAAAATGGTTGAAGTTAAATCCCAGTGCAGTGATGTAAAGCCTGGGGAATGTAAAGTGAGGTAAAGAATGGGGAAGCCTGGGTTTAATTCCTGGCTCTGCCATGCATCTGCTTAGTGACTGGGCCTTTCATCACTCTTCCCCAAGCAGCAGTGCAAATCAACTCAAACAGACTCTAAAAAGGGCAACTGTTTGTTTACGTGACCCCAAATCCAGGAGTAGCTCCGACTTAAGACACTCCTGATGCCACTAGAAATTTGTCTCTTTCCTTTTGACTCGACCCTGCATTGTGGCAAGATGGCCACCATCAGCTCCAGTACACGCCTCATAGTTCAGCAACCTCCCCACAACGAGGGCACCACCACTGGCCCTGGGATTTACTCCAATTGTTGCAGTTCAGGACGTGAGCCTACCCTGCAACCAGTGAATGTTTCTGGTTGGCCTGGCCTCGGGCAGATTTCCGTTCCTGGAGTTGGGGAAGGGTCCGCTTCATCTGAATCATCACAACTCTATGCAAAAGATCCAGTAATTACCTCCAATTAATGATAAGGATTGAGTGGCTGACAAATGTTAAAAGTATCTTGTTCAAGCTCACTGTAAGAACTAGTTAATTTTGTCTCCTTGGTATTTATTTGTCTTTCTTCTCATACCTCAGTTTTTCCTAAAGGAGCCTAGTGCATATACCTCATACTCAGTCAGTGTAATAGATGAAGGGATGCAGGAAAAGCTCTCAGCCCAGTGCCATAACGATCCAAAGCACATTGTATTTGTTGAGGGGGAGGACCGTTGGGAAGAGGAAATGCACGCGATATACAAATATTAAACTTGTCATATTTTTCTTCTTCACATGATAATGCCAAGTAGAAAAATACAAGATGTGTAGATTTTTTTCTGATTTTTATGTGAATAGGTGTGGGATCACAAGTAACATTGTCTGTGGCTCTGAACAGGAAAAATAAAATTGGCTTGCCTTTATAGCAAGGATCAGTTTTATCATTCCATGTAGCAGTGTGCTAGGGGATAGTAAGAAAATACTGTTTCATAATTTGTTATTTCTGGTTGAATTCTCAGATGTCATTTAGTCATTTTCTTAACTGAATTCAAATACTCAAACTATAATGTGCATATTGCCTTTACAGTTAAGTATCTCAACTTCTTTCTTGAAAATAACCTTGAAAATTACAATATATAATATTTAATAATGTAATATTTCAGAATAGTTTAACAATGATTGCTGTTACCTTAGAAGAACATGGAGGGAAAGAGAAAGTTAAACTAAAATAATAGCTTTTGCTTTATTTTGGCTTCAAATTTCTGGAAAATCTACATTTTATTCTGAAAGTTATTCTGTGCCTACAATTTTCTGGGTAATACAATTTTTTTTTTAATGTGACCTTTAAAGTTATTTCTTTTTTACCTTGGAAAATACATTTTCTTTTCTGAAAATATTTTTCTTTCTTGTGACTAGATAATCTTATTTCATTTTGAAAAAAATACTTTGTCAGATGCGTAGGCACACACATCTACGTTATCGAGTTTGGGGTTCTGTATGGGACAGGAAAGACCAGGACGGGATAAAAACGTGCCAGTTTTCGCATTAGTGGAGGCCACACCCCATGGCTGCCTTGGTCAGGCAGGCCTCATTGGAGAGTGGGGGGAAGTATCTCCACTGACTTTTTTAACACCAAGGTCATTTTCTGTATCATGCATGTGAATGAGTAAAACAACATTCATTACAACTGTCGGCGAGGTTCCGTCACACGCAGACATATGAAGCCCCAGACAGCTCTATACGTAATGTTAGGCAAGTTCTCAAAATAAGTGAAAAAACAAAGCACAAAATGGAGTAGGTGACATGGTCTCATAAATAGAATATGAAATACTATACTTATTGATATGCCGAATAATTCTTCAGAGATAACAAGATCACCTTTCAGGGAGAATCGAAACTCTGGGCTCAGCTTTTACTGGGTACCATTATCTTGTTGTTAATTTGTAACATTAAATAAAATGCAACATGAAAGTGTAGAGAGTAGTATAATAATCTTCTAATATTCCTCATTCATATCAATGTATTCAACACTTGCTTCTGATTTTGTTTCTTTTTCCTATTTTATTTTTGAATTATTTTAATGTATTTTTCTAAACATGTCATTTCATCAGTATTTCAATGAACATTGCTAAAAATATACAGATATTTTTTTACCTTCACATCGCAATTCTTTCTTAATATAATGAACAATAACTTTTGCTTAAGACTTTATTTTTTAGAACAAAATTGAGATATGTTTAATTTTGTAAGAAACTGCTGAACTGTCTTCCCAAGTGGCTGTATGATTTTTAATCCCCACCAGTAATAAATGACAGTTCCCATTTCTTCACATCCGTACCCCCATTGAGGTTTTTTCCAGTGTTTCACATTTTGGCCATTCTGATCGACGAGTAGCAATATCTCATTGTTGTCTTAATTTGCATTTCTTGACCTATTACATGCACCATCTTTCATATGCTTACTTGCCATCTGTGTGTCTTCTTTTGTGAGGTGTCTCTTAAGGTCTGTGGACTTTATTTGGCCCAATTTTAAAAACTGGTTTGTTTATTTCCTTATTGTCAAGTTTTAAGCGTTCTTTGTATATTTTTGGATAATCATCTTTCTCAGACGTTTCTTTTGGAACTATTTTCTCCCAGTTTATGGCACCTCTTCTAATTTATGCAACATTTGTCTTACACAGAGCAGAAAATTTTGATTTAAACTAAGCTCAGCTTATTAAGTATTTTTTTCATGTGTCATGCCTTTGGTGATATATGAAAAAATCGTTGCCAGACTTCAAAATGAGCAAGATTTTGTCATGTTATCTTTTAGGAGTTTCATAGTTTGGCACTTTAAATCCAGGTCTATGATCCATTTTGAGTGAATTTTTGTGAAAGGCAGAAGCTCTGTATCTAGAATCATTTTTTTAAAAAAAATATATGGATGTCTAATTGTTCTCACAACACCATTTGTTGAAAAAACTACCTTTCTCTATTATGCTACCTTTGTTCCTTTTTTAAAGATCCATTGACTGTATAGCCAGTGAGGGCCTGTTTCTGTTCTTTTCCATTGATCTATTTGTCTATTCTTTTGTCAGTAACAACACAGTGTCTTGATTCGTAGTAAGTTTTGAAGCTGGATAGTGTCACTCCTCCTCCAGATTTGTTTTCCTTCAACACTGTGTTTACTATTTGGGGTCTTTCGCTTCTCCGTCTAAACTTTAGAATCAGTTTGTCAATTATGACAAAGTAACTTGCTGGAATTTTATTTAGGACTGCAGTGAATTTATAGATCAAATTGGGAAGAACTGACTTTCTGTCCATATAGTCTTTCTATCCGTGAACAAGGACTTTCTTTCCATTAATTTAGTTCTTTGATTTTATTCTTCAGAGTTTTGCAGTTTTCCTCCTATGGATCTTGTACTTATTTTCTTAGATTTACACCTAAGTATTTCATTTTTCAGAGATGCTAGTGTAAATAATATTGCATTTTTAACTTCAAATTTCATTGTCTGTTACTGGCATATAGGAAAGCAATTGACTATTAACCTCATATTAACCTTTTGTCCTATAACCTTCCTATAATCATTTATTAGTTCTACAAGGGTTTTTTTGTCTATTTTTTTCAGATTTCTACATAGACTATTGATTATGCCATCTTCAAACAAAATAGTTTTATATCTTTCTTCTCAATCTGTATAACATTTTTTTTCTTGCCTTATTGTGCCATTAAGGATTTCCACTGTTGAAAAGGAGTGTTGGGAGGGGACATTCTTGCTTCACACCTGGTCTTCATGGGAAAGCTTTGGTTTTTGCTCTTCAGTATTACATCAGAGGTAAGTGTTTTATAGATTTTTTTTGTCCAGTTGAGAAAATTACCCTCTATGCCCATTTTAATGAGAACATTTTATCTAGTCCTTCTTGTCTGAGTTTGGTAGGTTGTGTCTTTTAAGAAACTGGTCCGTTTCACCTAAATTCTCAAGTTTGTGGGCATATAGTTGTGTATGTTGTCCTTTTATTATTCTTTCTAGTGTCCATGGAATCTGTCGTGCATGATAGCCTCACTGTCACTTATGATGTTGATTTTCTATTTTCAATTTCATTGTTTTCTGTTCTAATTCTTATTTCTTTTCTTCTGTTTCCTTTTGGGTTTTTTTTTTTTTTTTTTTTTTTTTTTTTTTTTTTTTTTTTTTTTTTTTTTTTTTTTTTTTTTTTTTTTTTTTTTTTTTTTTTTTTTTTTTTTTTTTTTTTTTTTTTTTTTTTTTTTTTTTTTTTTTTTTTTTTTTTTTTTTTTTTTTTTTTTTTTTTTTTTTTTTTTTT